>CBVK0100189877.1:0-13732 GCA_900067695.1 Picea abies | reverse complement strand
CTTCTCCCCCACACCTTATCCTCTTGCGAGGTTGCGTGTGGCACGATTTTCCTTGCGCTGGTCAGGCCTTTCGGCTCTACGAATGGGTAGTTCACCTCCCATCCCTCATAAATTTCTAAGGAGCCATCTACCTACCAACCGACGAGACATTTAATTCGGGGCCAGCAAGCCGCTTTTGGTTCTCCAGGCCAGTGAAGTCCAAATACGGTATTAATTCTCGGTGGAAGTTAACGCCACCTTTCCAGGTGCCTTCCACCGCCATCGTGGTCTATTTTTCTGCACATACCCTCTCAGCAGTCCTGCAATAAATTCATAATGTTATTCACATTCATTGACCTTTTCCTCAAGGTCCATTTACATCAAATATTCACATTTATGAGTTTGCCACAGTTTTGGCCAGTCCAGTTATGTTTTACAAACTAGGGGAAACAAGGTGTTACAGATTGGCCGGCCATAATCCAAATGGGTTCCCTATTTCAAATGGGGGGAGGTATAGTTATGACCTTTAATTGGGGAGAACTCCTATTGTTTGATTAGAGACATTTGTCCTTGTCAATAATTTTGGTGCTATAAGGATTGTCACACCTTGTATGGTTGGTAGAGACAATATCCAATCATGTGATTTTCATTCTATTTTTTTGAACCATAACTTGTCTTACAACCACATATCTACCTAAGGTGAAGACTCAAATCTTTAATCAACTTTTGAAGAAAAAATTATTGAGTTTTGAAAATTCTATTTTCACAAAGCCTAAACTCCTATATGTTATCCCAAATTGGGAAGTTAATGAGTTTTATCTTCTTACTCAGGCATATGCTAAGAAAATTGGAAATTTTCTCATCACTCCATTACTTCATAAATGAACAAGAGCTAATGAGAATGCCATTCAAACTGAAGAATAAACCATTGTTGAAAGTATAGACAATGCGATTGACCTTGCACTTGACGATATTCCCAACCTTTAAACGCAATTTCACCAACTCCCAATGTTTCTCCCTCTCATTCTTCAAGTTCTTCCAACCTCAATATGACACCAAATTTGCTAGACAAGCTTGTGAAATCACGAGATAGCTTATTGTTGCTCAAATGGAAAGAAATAAACCTCAGTTGTCTACTTAGAGAGCCCAATATGATTTGGACCTACCGGTACAACTCCATGACCTATAGAAACATATTGAATACATAATTTTAAATCTAGGCCTCCCAAAATATCACATAAAGAATTTTTACCTACCCATCTTGTTATTGAATGTAGAGCATGAATACACAGTGTGCACATTGTTCCCTTATACCTTCAAAAACAAAGCCTCTACATGATATTTCAACTTGCTTATAAGTTCAATCACAAGTTGGGATGATTTTGAGAAGGCATTTATTGGTAAGTTTGGCGATGAATCAACTCCCTCAATGCTTTTAAAATAATTATTAGCCATTAAAATGGATGAGAAAGAATGCTTAAAATATTTTAATCAATGTTTTACCACTATACATCTACCTTACATGCATCCATTTCTATGTTTTTTAAAAGAGTTGGGAAGACCACTTTGGTTGAAAATTTTGAGGAAGCTAAAATGTGGAGAAATAAATGTTGATTTTGACAAGAAACCCTAGGGAAATAATTGCTTCTATGGCAATAATTGCATCCATTGCTTCTAAGTGAAAGAACTAGCTTCTTATTATGACCTTCAACTTTATTCACATGACAATATTATCTGAATATTGAACAACAAATATGTCTATGCAACTTCATATGAGTGAGTGCACAATTTCATTGTTGTTTAATCCCTTTTCTAGGTTGTTTAATATTTTTTTCTAGGTTCAATGGACACCTTATGTACCTTCTCTCTCCAGATGAATCCAAATATATTGTGTAGTGATGAAAACCACCTTGTCATGGGAAAATTCAAATTCCTAAAATGCATCAAGTAAAATAATGTAGGATGCTAACTTAAAAATTTTGTAACATTGAATTTTTCAAAACCATCAAACAACTAACTATGTTCTCTTCCTTCACTTACAAAGAAACTATGTTCTCTTCCTTGACTTAAGAAGAATAGAGAATTTTTCCAAATTCTATACCTACATTATATATTTTATATACATATGTATATTCTAGAACATATCTCAAATATCATGCACAATGGAATGGATAGCAACAACAATTGCAGGAAAAGGTGAGGGGTTTATTCAATGCACATGAATCCCAAACATTAACAAGTGTCGAAATTGTACACAATAAACAATAATGAAGAGATTGTACGGAAAGGATTTTTTTTTAACAAAAACGACTAAATTTATATTATAAAAGATGAGTTGTAGCAGTGCTGAAACAACCAAAATTACAAAGAGTTGCCAAGGTACACAAAGATATGCAACAAAATATAAGGGAAGATAAAACTTATAACTATGATTGTTGCTTCAAAAAAAAAAACATTCTCAAGCTTCCATGAGTAAACTCAAACATAGGAACGTAGCAAAAATACAATTTTACACAACATATGACCTAAATCAGTGGAGTTTCAAAGCTGTATCCACCTATGTCTGAGGTACTTCTTGTTTGTTGCATGTTGGTGGTTGATACATATGTTGGTTGACTTCACAAGAGGTTTGAGATCCCATTGAAGGCGCCATTGTTTGATGTTGGATATGTTTAAGATGCCTTTCACGCATTTCATGATCGAGGGTGTGAATTCATTCATAATTCCTATTAACTTTTCTTGGGACAATATTAAGGTCCTTGTCCCTTTTTAATTCATTATCTTGGAGCTATTTCTCTAGCTGAGAATTGGATTTGCAGAGGGATACCACCTCCTGCTGTTGAAGCTTCAATTTTCCTTTCATACCTTCTGGTTCATAGTTTTAACAATGACATAGAGATTGATTGTGATAGGACATGGAGAGTTGAATGATGGAGGAGTCTAAGTAGTGCTAGAGGCTGGAATGAAGGGGAAATGCAAGCAAGTAACAATAATACCAAGTGAGAAGCCAGACACACTGCAAATACCAAATAATTATGAGGGATAATTCACCATAAGACTATGAGGGCTATGCTAGAATATTATGAAGTTGGTCCACCATATAACCCATGTGTGCACATGCGATGGTCTCAAGGAAGGCATACTTGAACGACAACCAATCAAGCCGTGAAACCAGACTCAAAATCCATAATCGAAACCCAATATGGGAGCATATACAATAGATCTTACCTTGTTACACAAGGTGACGACATACCACAACATAATCCCAAATGCAAAGGAGGGAAACGAAGGGGATGTAATAAATCTTGGCATGGAGGAAAGATGGATCATTTGCGAGGTGCTCCACGGCCTCCATGGGAGATATGAGATGGGTTTGTGACATGTAGCTAGATGAATGAAATCAATGATGAGATGATTGAGGGTCAAATCAACAACAAACCTTTTTTGTTCAACCATAGACCTATTTTGATCAATCATGGGACTAAGGTAGGAAATGAGTGGAAATATTTCCATTTTCTCTTAGGGAACCTTGAGTGATTTGACGTGCTTCCTTTGTTAGGGAGTCAGCCTCACCAGTTTGTCAATGAAAAACATGGAAATAGTCAATCGAGCAATTTTTTTTTCCTCAACTTCAATTCTTTGATAGATACATGGGAGGTTTGGGTGAGATATTTTGTTAAGCCGACATAGGCCCTTGATGATCTTCTCTGGATCTCCTATGAAAATGATTCCCAGGTTTGTGTATGCTATGATGAGATTGTTCCCCATATGTATACAACTAAGGCTTCAACTTGGTTATTCGAGGTACAACTATGACCCCAAGAAAATTGCATGATTTGTTATCCATCGAGGGCATATTTGACCCCCTTGCACTTGCCACCCCATGTATGAAAGAAATTATCACATCAATTTCACTTCAATTTTTTGCAACCCAAAACTTTAAATGGTAATAAATGTCAAGATATATTATCATACTATAAATAAATAGGTTTTTGCAACCTTGAACTTTAAATGGTAATAAATGTCAAGATATATTCTCATATTATAAATAAAGAGGTAAGATTGAGAAGTCTCAATCTCAATGCTTTTTCACTAAGGTTTTTGCAACCTTGAACTTTAAATGGTAATAAATGTCAAGATATATTCTCATATTATAAATAAAGAGGTAAGATTGAGAAGTCTCAATCTCAATGCTTTTTCACTAAGGTTAACAAGTCAAATTGTTAAAAATCTAAAAAAAAGGGATGTGACCACCATAAATGTGTAGGTATTGATTATTATAAAATTATCAACATTTAAAAAAAATAGATATTATCATCATTAATTTGTAAAATATTTATTATTATAAAAATATCAACATTTACATTAATAATTAAAAATCTAAAAAAAATGAATAAAATCACAATTGATTATTATAAAATTATCAACATTAAAATAAATATTATTACAAAATTGTCAAGATTAAAATAAATATAAATGTAAAGATAGAAAGGAAAATATAAACAATGTAATTTATTCGAGAAATACTTACAACTATTATAATTTCATATATAAACATGGATTTTGTACATTCTATAAAATATTTTCATGGCCCTTCATTAGCAAGCTAGTAGTTACAACTAGAGTTCGCTCTGCACGATGGTCAAAACATTTTACAAGTCTCGCATTATCTACAACTCAAAGATTACACTTTCTTTGAAATAGGCTCTAGAAACCATGAAAATATATTTGCTCGCAATTAGTAGGTTGTGACTTAGGAAAAAAACCAAATTTTCCCATATTGAATCAATGTCAAGCTCCTCTATGTCTCTTTCTCAACAACCTCGTAAACTGAAGTCCTAGTCTCACATTACTTCCAGAGATGTTACCCTCGACACTAACATCATTACCATATCCATAATCCACTTCACTTGAAGTAGAAGGACACTAACATCATTACCATATCCATAATCCACTTCACTTGAAGTAGAAGAGACCACCAATTACCTTCATCCGTGGAAAAATCACCATCATCAAATCCATTATAAATATTTCCATTGTTAATGGCATAGTCCCCAAATACCAAGGCATTAGAGATTGTTGATCGCATAGTACTAAGCACATCACCAATATTATTGTCTTCTTCTAACATTTATGAATTTTTTTATTATTGGATTTTTTTTTTAATATTGGATTTTTTTAGTAGTTTATGTTGCAACAACATATTTTGCCTCTGAACTAGATAAAGAAATAATTGGTTGTCTTTTCTTCATCCAACTCACTTCTCCTCCAAAAAAAGTAAATACATATGTACTTGTGGACTTTCTCTTGCCCAAGTCTTCATCTATAAAAAGTTGGCACAACAATCACTCCAGTTATCTGAGTCGGATCCTCCTATCACTGAAAGAGGGCCTCTTAGAGCAATGAAAGCCCTAGCGAGGGAGAAGTAATGTTAATTCTCTCCCTAAATGTAAGAAGGGTAGGAGGCACCCTCAAAATCGCCTCAGTTCGTCGTCTCTTGGAACACATGCGCCCTGATATCATTTTCTTTCAAGAAACTCTGGTAAACGAGTAGAAAGCCGAAGATTTTGTTCATCTTTTTCTCCCTTCATGGGTTTCTAGTTCTGTCAGCTCCATGGGTACATCCGAGGGTCTCTTAGTTGCTTGGGACCCAAATTTATTTACATTGACTATGTTTCTCATTGTTGGTAGTATATTGTTAACATGGTTGAGTTTAATTAACAATCAGGAGATAACATTATTAAATTTATATGGGCCTTGCAAGGATCAAACACACTTCTGGAATTCAATGGATGAAAGCGACATTCTAGTTATCAAACACCTGATCACAGCGGGGGATTTTAACATCATTCTCTCATCAAAAGAGGCATGGGGTGGTTCTACAGGTACAAGGATATCAGAGGCTTATTACAAAAATCTCTTTTATACAAACAAGTTGATTGATATCAAGTCAGACAAAGTGGTCCCGATGTGGAGGAACGAGCGCATTGGGCAGGAAGCGATAGCTCGCAGATTAGATAGGTTTTTGGTCATTGAAGACCTTTTAATTGATATTGGGATTTATAGGTCTTGGGTAGAGTTTCCTTATATTTCTGATCATGCGCCAATTCTACTTCAGATGGAATTACCTCCTGCATATAAAATCTACCCTTTCAAATTTAATGTGCATTGGATCCTTGAAAAGGAGTTTGTGGATTTAGTCATGAAGGTACAGAATGACCTGATTTTCCTCTCTGAAGGAGGCAGGCAGATTAGGGTCATCCAGAAATTACAAGAACTAAAAAAGAAAACAAAAATTTGTCACAAAGAGTATCACCTTCGGAAAAAAGCAAAATTGGTTTCGCTGGAATCAGACATTAAGAAAACCATTAAAATTATGGGCGGGGATCCAAATCATCAGACATCTACTATAGATCTTCGGCATTTGGAACATGAAAGGAATGACATTTTAAAAGTAGAGGAAGAACAATGATGCCTTTATAGTAGGGCTCTCTGGATGAATAGCGGGGATAAAAATACCAAGTACTTTCATAAGTTAGCTATCTATAACAGGATCATGAAACATATATGGAAAATTCAAAATGTGAATGGTGACATCATAACTGAGCAGGAGAATATAAAGGAAGTGGATGTGAGTTACTTCAAATACTTCTATAAAGCTCAGACTAATCCGATCACAACTGAACAATGTAGGCTTATTGATTCTTTCCCGCAAATGATTAATGCAAAGGAGTCAATTTCTATGTTCACCCCTGTCACTATGGCTGAGTTAAAAGAATTTTTGTTTCATTTTAAGAAAGAAAAAAGTCTGGGACTGGACAGATGGTCAACAAAGTTTTTTATTTTCTTCTTCGACCTAGTCAGGGAAGATCTTCTTGCTATGGTGGAGGAAACTAGAAGGCTCAGAGCTATTGCGGGAGGACTTAATTCAACCTCCCTGAATTTAATACCAAAGGAAAATAACTCAAACTCCTTTAATGAGTATCAACCTATCTCACTTTGCAATATGTGCTATAGGGTAATTACAAAAATTATTGCTAACCGGTTAAAAGCCTTCCTATCGAGATCTATTTCCTTTGAGCAGATGGGTTTTTTAAAAGGCAGGCGTATTCAAGATGCCATAGGTACAACACATGAGAGCCTTCATAGTATAAAAAAGAAAATATTGAAAACCTTAGTTTTAAAACTGGATTTAAGAAAAGCCTATGATTGTATTGACTAGGACCATTTAAGAATGATATTTCTTAAAATTGGTGTGGAGATTCAAATGACAAATTGGATAATGTAAGGTGTCACTTCCCCCTCATATGTTGTGTTAATTAATGGGGAGGCTACATAATTCTTTAAAAGTGGTAGAGGAGTGAGGCAAGGCTACCCTCTCTCTCCATCACTTTTCATATTAGTAATGGAACGCCTCAACATTTTACTGAAAAATAGCGTGGAGTCGGGATCCATCTCTGGTATAAAAGTTTCGAGGTTGATAAAAGTCTTATATATCTTGTTTGTGGATGATGTAATCATAATGTCTAAGGAAAGCTTAGTCGAATGGAAGGATATTTACAAACTCATAATCCTCTTATGTAGAGCTTCCAACCTCACAGTCAATCATACAAAGAATACCATCCATTATGAAGGCCTCTCAGAGGGAGATTTGATCCCTTTTAAATCTTTACTTCCTTATAATTTATGCGCTCATCGACTGGGTTCAAATATTTGGGATATTTTCTCAAGAGAGGGTCACATTGTGCATCGGATTGGGACTAGCTAGTATCCAAAATTTCAAATAAAATTAGTTTATGGTGTCACCGATGGTTATCGCTGGGAGGAAGATTTATCCTGGTCAAATCAGTGTTGGAAGGCCATCCAGTCTACTAGATTTCGATGGAAGTCTTGCCTCGATCAGTTATAAAAAAAATTAGAAAAATGATCTTCAAATTTCTTTGGAATGGCCATTCTGAATCATAGCACTACCATCTATGCAGTTGGGAGACATTATCTAGACCAAGAAAGAATGGAGGCTAGGGATTTAGAAATCTCTATCATTTCAACACAACTTTGAATACAAATACTCTATGGAGGGTTCTAAATCATGACAGTTTATGCCATCAGGTTATAAGAGATAAATACTTGCAGAATGATACCCTAATCAATTGGCTTAGAAAGCAGTCACATTTCTTTAAAGCGACCTCAAGGATCTGGTCCAGTCTTATACGCACTACTCCCATCATATTCCATTGGCTTAGCTGGCATCTGGGTGCAGGGCATCTAATAATTATTGGGAGAGACAAGATACTAAGTATTGGTGATAATTATTTTCTCCATCCAGAGACAATCTCGCTTATAAATCAAAAGAAATTTATTGTCTTAGCACAAGCTTCGGTAGCCAGGGACTCGATAACAATGACTAAAAAATGGAAGAGCAACAACGACTTGGGTTTGACAGGGTTACATTTGGAAGAATGGGAAGCTATATCTAGAATTAAACAAATTCAGGGTCACTCTCATTTCTTTTTCAGAAGATGTCCTGCTTTGGACAAGAGGTGATTCAACTAGTGCTTAAATATAAAAAACATCTATAAGGCCTTAATATCTACTCAGGTGCTTCCAATTTATCAAGGTTGGCAAGTGCAATTATGGAAGTGGAAGGTGAAAATGAAGGTTATTTTGTTTTTTTGGCTGGTTGTACAGAATAAGGTTCTAACCTAGGACATCCTTCAACTGAAAGGATGGGTAGGCCCGAGTCTATGTACCCTTTTCAAGAAAAACGCAGAAGAAAACACCCACCTTTTCATTGAATGCACCTTTACTAAACTGGTCTGGGTGGAAGTTGAATACTTAACAAAATCTAAATCCAATTGGAATGGTCGGTCCCTTTTGGATTGCATGAATTCTTGGATATTGAATAAGCCTCTATAAAAAAGAATCTCGGTTCTAACTTGCTGGTACATCTGGAAAGAGCACAACAATTCTCTCTTTGATGGTAGATATCCTTCGGCATGGACAATCGTTTTCAAAGTGATAGGTGAACTCAACTGGAATACTTCAACACAAATTGTTCATAAGTTACCGTAGAACCCGATCCTGCGGATTAGTGGGTACTCTTTGGCATTTTTTTATGGAGAATCTATTGCTGGGGGGACAATCTATGGTGTAGGGGGTATCATTAAATACTCCAACGATCAGGTTTATAGATGGTACTTTAATGGTGGATCTGGAACAAATACTAAAGATGAATTACTAGGAGCTTGGGCTACTCTTACTATCGCAAAACTCTTGGGAATCCATTATTCAAGTCCCGGGGGATTCCAAAGTAATCATTGAATGGCTAAATCATAAAGGAAAACTTCGAGCCAGAAATATTGAAGGATGGAAACAAAGACTAATGGACCTGGTTATCACCTTCAAAGGAACTAGTTGTCATCATATTTCCAGGGAATCAAATGGGGAAGCATATCTTTTGTCAAAACAAGCTTTATCGGAGGCCAAAGGAAGAATGCCATACTTTACTTGGGATGGACCAATTGTTGGTCCCACTTTCAATATTGATATCTTCTAACTTTCAAGTTCTCCCTTGTTTATGTTAGATCCAAACTGTTTCTGTTGAATGTTTTTTTCTTGAAAGTTTTTTTGAAAGTTTTTCCAGATCCTTAGTGATTACTTTTCCTACTTATTATCAAAACTATGTTAGGTTCCCCTATTTTAATCTTAAGGTCCTTCAGATTTAGAACAGATCTTTTTCAAGATCTATGTAATTAGTTATTTTTTGATAAGTTTTTCTGGATCAAAGTGTGAATGGATGGATCAGTGTTTACTGATCAAGGAACCCCGATGATGTAATTAAAATTATTCTCTAATATAATTTTATGCGAATTTTCTACTGGGAAAAAAAAATCTTTAGCCCAAACTACACCAACAAATTCGTGCAATATCAAAAATATCATTACCATGATTCTACTAACATAAGGCATAGTCCTTCTTGCAAGTACATACTATTATTTTACATCCATATAATATTATTTTCCTGGATCAACCATATCACCACTCTGATTCAATGTGCTATGTATGGTCTTGTGCATACCACGATATACATAAGACACCCTATAACTCTAGCATATATCAATCTAGTTGTGCATTTATTTTCCTAATCAATTTCATGACACATTTAGTAGGCATCTTAAGTCCCTCTTGAAAAGTTCTTTTCACTACTTTACAAGTCCCCATTAAAAAATCATTGAGAATGTTTTCAATATAATACTTTGGACTAGGCCACATATTTCTATTTTTCCATCTCTTTTTAACTTTAAGTCGAGACAATAATGCACTACACCAAGATCCTTCATATCAAATTCTTTGGACAAGAAGCACTTAGTGCTTCTTACTAACTCTATATTGTCACCAATCAACAATATATCATCCACATACAAGACTAGAATAACAAATCTATCACCCATTACTTTGTAATAAACACAATTATTGTCAAAAACAATTTATTGGGAAGATCCTTGCCAATTTTTTTTACCATTCCCTTGGGGATTGTTTTAACCAGTATAATGATTTCTTGAAGTTACACACCAAATTCTTAGCTCCTACCACAAAGCCTTTCTAGTCACTCCATTAATACTTCCTCCTTCTAGTCTCCATGAAGAAATGTTGTTTTGAAATCCATTTGCTAGAATTCTAGGTCATAGGTTGTTGCTAAAGCCAACAATATCCTAACATAAGCCATTTTTTCTACAAGGAAGAAAGTCTAATGATAATCTATTCCTTGAACCTAAGAATATCCCTTTGCTACCAATCTATCTTTATATCTCTCCACTATTCCATCAACCTTAAATTTATTTTTAAGCACCCATTGGTAGCCAATAGTGTTCTTGCTTTGTGCAATTCTTCTAAAAATCCATGTTTTCTTTTGTTTTAGAGATTCCATTTCTTCATGGGTTTCCTTTTTCCATTGAAAACTTTCAAGTCAATTTAGAGCTTCTTCAACACTTTTGGGCTCCTTACCAATGGAAGATAAACCACAAAAATAATCAAAATATTCACTCATATAACCATATCTTTCAAGTTGATTCCAAGCTCTCTGGGTTCTTCCAGGGTGTTGAGTTGTTCTATCTAACTCATGTAAACTCCTCCACTGATGTTTTTCTTTTTGGGTTCCTTCAATGCAACTATATCCCATATAGGAGTTGAACTAGACTTTGGTTGCTCCAATGGGATTGGATCTTGTGTTGTGAGCTCTTAGATTTACTATGTGTCAAGTATGCTTTGTTTAGATTCATTGCCCCCTATGCTAAAAAACATGAATGATTATCAACTTGATTCGGATTTTGATTCTCCACTACTCTTTGTAGTATAATTCTTTAATTAGGTTACGTCTTTTGTTGTTCAACTCCTCTTGGTTTCATTACGAGTCTTTCACTTATATACTTGGGAAGTACGGGTGTCTTAGAATTTGACTCATGTTTAAGGGTCTACTTTGTGCCCCTTGGCAAGACCTAGGTAAGTACTAAAACTAACCCCTTTGTTATGATGTGTTGAAGGATGTGAGCTACCAATTAATTGCTTACTAAAAGGCTAGACCCATCACTTCAAGCAATTCAATGTATATTTATTGAATCATTCTGTGGATGGAGGAAGTAACGGTTGGATCATTTGACTAGTCTTGAACCATTTATGTGGACATCATCATTTTTATTGGGGGGCTCACCTCCATTGGATTCTACTTGGTCCTTAGGGGTAGTTTTTATATTGTATTTGACCTTCTCTAAAAGGGACATTGTACCTCGTGAGCATATTATTGTATTATTTCATTATTACTTGTATCTTGCATGACAAATGGTTTTTGAGCTAGTGGTTTTGAGCTAACACATGGTTTTACATTGTAATGGAGGAGACTTCTCACCTATAAAAAGAATAGTTGGAGATTTTATTGTGCATCTATTTCTCTTAGTGTGATGTTTTTCTATCATTTTCAAGGGTTTAAAATAACTTTCTTTAAGATTGTTAGGAAGAACATGGCTGCTCTAAGGCCAAATAAGTGCTTTAATGCTCCACTTGGAAGGGTTTAAGATAAGGTTTCTCACCATTCCCTTTGATCGTTAAAATATGTTTGTTAATGCATTAAGAATAGGACTCCATGAGAGTTTCACCTTGACTTGCATAACCCTGAAGAATTCTTTCAAACCCTAGATGGTGCTTGAGGGGTAATCCTCTAGGTATCTTTCAACACTATTCTTCATAAACCCTAGACTTCACACTCAAGTGAAGTGGTGACTCCTTGCGTATTCTTTTTTTCTTGAACCACCTTAAACCTAAAAGAAAGAATACATTCCTTTTTTTCCTAAGCGTCATTGCTTACCTATATAACATTGTTTGCTGGCGGATTTTAATCTGATTACCTGCCATTTAAGGGTTTGTGATATTTCTTTGTTGCCTATCTTTTGTCAAACCCTAGGGCCGTATTCATACTTTATACAGGTATGTTCCTTAATCTTCTTGTCCTCGCTGTTTATAAAGGGCAGATTTGTGGATTGAAATTGTGCTCAGAGGTTCCTTTCTGATATTGCATACTTGCTAGTTATGACAAGCCATTGTTCCTTTGACAACATGATCCAACAACCTTCCCATAAGCTCAAATTTGTCGGAATATTAGCGTTTGTAGCATCTTGAGGGGTAATCCTCTAGGTATCTTTCAACACTATTCTTCATAAACCCTAGACTTCACACTACCTTTAGCTGCCATTTAAGGGTTTGTGATATTTCTTTGCTGCCTATCTTTTGTCAAAACCTAGGTCCGTATTCATACTTTATACAGGTTTGTTCCTTAATCTTCTTGTCCTCGCTGTTTATAAAGGGCATATTTGTGGATCGAAATTGTACTCGGAGGTTCCTTTCTGATATTGCATACTTGCTAGTTAAGTCTAAATATTGTTCGAATTGATATTTTCTTTGAATGAAAGTGTGGGTGAATACATTAATGCATGCATAAAATAACACTTAAGCTAAGGAAATTTCTCAGTGATACGGTTACTACAATATTCCGAGCCTATATTCTATGATCTGCAATCGAAACTGTCCTAGATTTCTTGTCACACAGAGTAGTAGATACAACAGTAACCTATGTGGTGATCGAGATGAACTTAAATAGGATACAGTATGTGCATATATGCTTGAATTAAACTCTGCATATCATATACGTGCATATACTTTAAATCTGAAGGCAAAATTGCAATCTAAACTCTTGTGACAACAGTATACAATGACTAGCCACATAATATACAGCCTGCTATCCAATATTGAATGTTGATGAATATGGTATATAAATCGTATATATACCCAATATATAAACAACCAATATATATACACCCATAACGATGTATATCCAACCTGCTCCGCAGTAATATACACCCTACCACAACTTACTGTGTATACAGCCTGCCACAACATTAATACTGTGTAGCAAGCTGTATATTGTTCACCTAATTGTCATGATGTGCATACATTGATTTGATAGTTGAAATTTGTTGTAAGTCACTTTTGTCATGTCATTTCAACCCAAATTTAAATGCTAACTGGTGATTTGATTGTTGTTATATTTATTGTTAATGATTGCTATCCCATGCACCATTAAATCATTCTACTTGGATATCAATACATTGTCATTGTTGGTTGTATTTTCGGTGGCCACTGTTAAACTT
Source organism: Picea abies (assembly GCA_900067695.1). Classification (NCBI taxonomy): domain Eukaryota; kingdom Viridiplantae; phylum Streptophyta; class Pinopsida; order Pinales; family Pinaceae; genus Picea; species Picea abies. Next base: position 56 of record CBVK0100189877.1, on the reverse strand, counting down.
GTCGTCAATAAGTTGGAGTAAGGGTGAGTAGGAGGAAGATTTAGTGAGAAAGGTGT
>CBVK0100189876.1:0-13732 GCA_900067695.1 Picea abies | reverse complement strand
AAAGGTAAAAATAAAGAAAAACGATGGAAACCAATGGTTGTTGAAAGAGGTAAGACATGTTCAAGATATAAGGAAAAATATGATTTCAACAAGGTAGTTGGCAAGTGAATATTTTATATCCATATTTACAGATGAGGTGTGGAAGGTCACCAAAGGATCATTAGTGATAGAAAAAGGAGAGAAGGTAGGTACATTGTATTTATGTACTAGTAATATTGACTCTTCTATCTCTTTAGCTTCTACAAGAGTGGATACAACATTGTGGCATCATAGACTTGGACACATGAGTGAGAAGGGGATGCAAATACTTCAAAAAATAAAGTTGTTGCCAGATCTTAAACAAATTGATTTCTATTTATGTGAGCATTGTGTTTATGGAAAACAAAAGAGAGTCAGATTTCTTAGAGTTGGAAAAGAAAATAAGAGTGAAAGGTTAGATCTTGTGCATACATATGTATGGGGAATATCTCATATATCATCTCTTGGTTGGTCTCATTATTATGTTAATTTTATTGATGATGCAACTAGAAAAACTTGGGTTTATTACATTCGACAAAAATATGATGTTTTTGATACTTTTAAGAAATGGAAATCTTTGGTTGAGAATGAGACAGGAAAAAGGTTGAAGTGTCTCAGATCAAACAATGGAGGTGAATATTGTAGCAAGGAGTTTGTTGATTATGGTTCATACCATGGGATTCGTAGAGAGAGGACAGTTCCAGGAACACCACAAGAAAATGGTGTGTCAAAAATGATTAACAAGACAATCATGGAGCATGCAAGGAGTATGAGATTGCATGCTGGTTTTCCCTTACAATTCTGGGAAGATGTTGTAGATAATGTTGTTTACTTAATAAACATTGAAACTTGAATCTCTTTAGATGGTAGAATTCCAGACGAGGCATGGGCAAGTAAAAAGGTAAATTATTCTTTTTTGAATACTTTCTATTGTGAATAATTTGTCCATATTGATAAATAAAATAGAACAAAGATTGAGGAAAAATCTAATAATTGTGCCTTTATTCGATACAATGTTAATGATTTTGGTTATCGCTTATGGGATTATGAAAATAAAAAAATAATTAGGAGTAGAGATGTCATATTTAATGAGAAGTTAATGTAGAAACATCATTTGCAGGGAAAGAAACAAGAAAAAGAAAAACCAAAATACATAATGCTTGATGACATCACTAAAAAACAAATTCCAAAGGTACCAGAAAATCATAATGTACAACAACAGAATCACCATGTACCTCAAAATCCTACAAGTGTTGTTAGAAGATCTACCAGGTTAAGTAGACCCCCTGAACGATACTCTCCTTCATTGCATTATTTATCGTTGACTAATTTCAGTGAACCATAATGTTATGAAAAGGCAATGCAGGTAGACACCAAAAATAAGTGGGAGCAAGGGATGAAAGAGGACATGGATTCCCTGGTAAATAACCAGACTTGGGATTTGGTTCATTTTCCTACAAGAAAAAGAGCATTACAAAATAAATGGGTTTACAAGTTGAGGGAAGAAGATGGAGGCAAAAAGTGGTATAAGGCTAGACTTGTTGTAAAGGGGTTTTCATAAAAGAAAGGTATAGATTTTGATGAAATATTTTCTCCTGTTTTTAAAATGATTTTAATTAGTACTATTTTAAGTCTGGTGGTAGTAGAATATTTTCACCTTGAACAATCAGATGTAAAAACAACTTTTCTCCATGGGGTTTTGGAGGAAGAGATTTATATGCAGCAGCTACAGGGGTATGAGGTCAAAGGGAAGGATAATTTGGTATGCAGGTTGAAGAAGAGATTTTGTGTCCTAAAGCAAGCTTCAAGATAGTGGAATTTGAAGTTTGATAGGTTTATGATAGAACAAGGTTATAGTAGATGTCATTCGGATCACTGTGTTTATTTTAAAAAACTAGAAAATGGAAGCTATATTATCTTGTTATTGTATGTACATGACATGCTTGTTGCAAGGTCTAATATGCAGGATATAAATGTGGTCAAGAAGAAATTAGCTAATTCATTTGCGATGAAGGATTTGGGTGCCGCAAAGAAAATCCTTGGAATGAGAATAACAAGAGACATGAAAAATCGCAAATTGACATTGTCTCAGGGTGAGTACATAGAGAAGGTGTTGGAGAGGTTTAGAATGCAGAATGTAAAACTAGTTAGTCCACCTTTGGCCAACCATTTCAAATTAACTAAGGAAATGTGTCCCAAGACACATGAGGAGATAGAATACATGTCCAGGGTCCCTTATTCATCAACAATTGGCAACTTGATGTATGTGATGGTTTGCAGAAGACCATATATTGCACATGCAATAGGAGTTGTGAGCAGGTATATGAACAATCCAGGTAAAGAACATTGGGATCCAGTAAAGTATATTCTCAGGTATTTGAGAGGTACTGCTACTCATGCATTATGTTTTGGAGGTCCAGACACTGTTCTATAGGGATACATTGATTCAGATATGGCAGGTGATAAACATAGCATGAAGAGCACCACATGGTATGTTTTTACTATAGGTGGAAAATCAGTAAGTTGGATTTCGAAACTGTAAAAGGTTGTTGCACTTTCAACAACAAAAGTAGAGTATGTTGTTGCTACATAGGTTAGTAAAGAAATGATTTGGTTACAAAGGTTTATGGAGATATTGGGAAAGAAGCAGGAGAATACCAGGTTGTACTGTGACAATGAGAGTGTCATTCATCTTGCAAATAACTTAGCCTTCCATTCAAAGACTAAGAATATACAACTCAGGTACCATTTTATATGATCCATCTTGGAAGATGGACATTTGAAGTTGGAAAAGATAGACACTAGCTAGAATCCTACAGACATGTTAACTAAGGGAGTAACCAGGGAGAAACTGAGTTCCTGCTTAGTTTCAGTTGGTCTTAAAGCATGAAGATGATAAATTTTCCAAGTCCAAGAAGGATCATAGTCCAACATATACAACATCGATGGATTTTTTGAGATCAATATCCAAGTGGGAGATTGTTGGTTGTGGAGCCTGATTATCTTACTGATTCAAAGTTATTTGTTTCTAGCCTTGTTTATACCCCATGAAAACTTTACACCTTGGAAGAATGTACACTCGTCCAAACAGGGGAGTGTAGAGGGGGGTTACCCCCTCTGCGAAGTCCATGGGAAAGAGGGCCCCTGGAGGGGGTTCGAGGGAAAAGCCACCGAAAGAAAAATTTCCTTGTAAATGTATATTGTAATTTCATAGTAAATCTGGACTATTCATTGTAAGGTCACAGATCTGACGGTAGAAGTTATGTTAGGGTTTTTTTTCCCTATAAGGAAACCCTCTTTTATAAGGGAAATGTATTGTGACTTTGTATCATGGTGAATATTGTATTCTGAGAGAGGAGACTATGAGAGAAAGAAGAGGAAGTTAAAATGGGTGTGTTGTAGGTTGTATTCCTTCATTTGATGGATAATAATAAAGGAAGGACCTGAAAATTTCTTTGGTGGATGTAGCCCACACTAGGTGAACCACATATATCTGTGTTTCTATTGAATTGTGTATCTTCTGTGTTTTATTTCCGCATTTGTTTTATTTTATTGCTCTACAAACCTGTTTTTCCAACAAGCCTAACTTTGAAGTTTAATTAATTTGCATAATCATTGTAACATCCCAATCGAGAAGGAGAACCGAAGTGTCATGACTGTCCATTGACAATTCAACAGTTAAAGAATACAAAAGACATCTCTTCCTTTATATAAAATAAAGGAATGTAAATGTAAAAATAACTTCTACGCTTTGGCAACTTGATGGTACTATTACTTACAATTGATTAAAGAGAAAGAGACACTTTTTGAGATTGGTGATTTTAGTGGGTGTGTTTTGGATTACTCTTAATGCATTTATTGTCTATTTGAGTTCTGTAAGTATTATTGTGTGAATTGTTTTTGCAATTGTCTTATGTGCTTATATTATCACCAGTTTCTGTCATTAAATACAATAATAGTGTTGTATAATCATAGTGAAATTACTTGTAGCTAAGTTTAATGACATTATCATTTTCATTTATCATCTGAATGTATGAACTTTTTCTAACTCAGGCGACATTATTCTTAACTGTATTAAATCTTTATTAGTTCTCTCCTGATTAGGATAGGTTTAGTTCAATTTAAGATTGCATCTTAGAATAGTTATAGTCAACATCATTTAGTTTAATATCAGATTTTTATTCTTTTGAAAACCTTTTGTTCTCATACTCATATTTAGATAATTAATTTAGAGTTGCAACCAGGCCAATATTCTGGTCAAAAACACTACCCCAAATGAGTCTGGGTCTAATTGGGACCTACAATTGGGTGTTCTCCCTTAACTGTTTGAACATGTCTTTTGGGCCTATCAACACTATTGTAATTATAATCTTAGAAATAAGAAGACAATGTATTAGTATAAATGAATCCCTTCAGTAGTAATTGGATATTGAACCTAGACTAGCCTTGATTTGGAGTCGATAAGATTAAGATGCTCAAGATACTGATAGAATATGGATCTATATTCCTTAGAGTGGTGATTTTATTTTAAATATTATCCCCAAGGAATCCAAAAATGACTTATAAATCGATGTCAAGATCCTCATGGAAGTGCCCCCCTATTGAATCTAACTAGTAAAGAAACACAAACTCTTTTGATTAATGGTCATGCTAATTCATTTATTAAAGAAATGAGACCATGAAGATATACCATGATAGAATATAAACATCGGGGGTGTTTGAATTAACATCAAGAAGCACATGGAAGAGGAACATGAAAGTGATTAAGAATGAAGCAATGAAGAACCTTTACTTGATAAGTAGTCGACTACTATAACATTACCGATAACACCACTTATTCAATGATTGGCAACAATCATGGCAAACATTAGAAATGGAAATGTTTCTTTATATGAATTTTATGAAGACCCATGAAGATGTTGATTTATCTATGAGAATATATGGGATGTAACATATGTCATCAATAAAGTAAACTAAATGACACAATTTGTTGGATGTCTACGAAGGAGAGAATTAATTTGGTTCATGAACATAAAAAAAACCACAACAACATTAAGGAACAAATAAAAGATAGATTCTTTTCATTCTTTAGAACTCAAGATGTCAAGCATCTTATAGCTCAAAGTCTCAAAGAGACAAAACAAATTCCAATGTGTCAATAAGGGACTATGATAAATTATTTAATGATTATCCAGATTCCTTATGTTATAAATAAATATATTCTGGTACAATGGCTTGTGTTTGGTCTCCTATAGAATACTACAACACCCCTAAGAATGCATGATATCGAAATGTATGAAGAAGCACTAAAGAGAGCCTAACAAATTGAAATCGATGAGTAATGCATAATATTGTTGATAGATAGAATATTTGATATGTAAAATACAATGGAAATTCCATTAAATTTTTTTATTGTGCAATGGATCTTACAATATCCTTAGATCTCAAATTTATTGTTATTATATTAGCGCCCAAGTTTATGGAAATAAATACAATCAAAATGAAATAACAAGAATATGAACACACCATCCACAAAAATAAATACAAGAGGTGACTTGGGGAACTCAATATGGGAGAAAAACTAGGTAGAAGGTGATGTCTATACTCTACTCTCTTTTTTTGAGTTATGAAATGAAAGTGAAAAGAAAGTGGCACTTGCTATGGAGTTTCCATGGACATTGTGGCTTGAATGACTACTACAAAATCTTCTACCTCATATGTTATAATCCAACTCCTAGATTATTTTCTCAACTATGGAACAATAACAACAACAAAAGAATGGAACACCTTATCTTCCTAATGGCCCAATATTTAACATAGTGTGATAGCCATCAGTTAGGGTTAGGGATTTTGCATGCTTCAACCCTCAATTAGTGTTAAGGATTTGAACCCTCTAGAATATTATTTAAATCCCACATGTGAATAGCCCCACATGTGTGAGTAATGGGGGATAATGTGGCATCCACTGAGTACCATGGTGGTCAATAGGGTAGGTCCACTTGCAGGAAGAATAAATTCCCCATACGAACTCTGATTGAGATAATTTTTGCACCATTGGAAATATTTTATTGTGTAGAACAATTTTAAGATATTGGGAGCTATTATCTTAAATTTTTGACCCCAAAATGTTCCATTTGATGCCTCAAACTAGTTCTGGAAGGTTCTAGAACCCAAATCGCCAAATGGAGGCCTACCCCTAAAATGGCCCCTATAAGCCAATTTCTCCAATTTTCTAGCTAAATGGTACCAATATAGATGAAAAATTATATAATGATCCATTCCATATCAATATTAGAGGAAAAATAGGAAAAAATGCAAAAATTCGTGCGAGAATTGCATAAACTGCTTCCTCTGTGGAATTAGTGTATATAATAAAGTCTTTCTCAAAGTACATCTTCACCTAAAACGATGTGGATCTGATTTCTTCTTTATTCTTATGAAATAATTCTCAACGTCTTCAGTCCAAGAAAGGAGAGATCTTGCTTGAGAAGATTGTGAATTGGTTTGACCATTACAACAAAATCAGTAACAAATCTATGGACAAAGTTGACAATTCCCATAAAGGCTTGAACCTCCTTTTTGGAAGTGGGGTAAGGAAGGTTTAGAATAGAAATGATCCTTTTAGGATCTATTCTTATTCCTGAATCATAAATATAATGTCCAAGGAGCTTTCCCTTGGTAATGTCGAAGATAGACTTAGAAGGATTTAAAGAAATGATGGACTTTCTGCATCACATGAGAACTTTTCTAAGATGACCAAAATGATCCAATCAGTTATTTTAATATACAGTCAAGTCATCAAGATAAATATGAATAATCTTACTGATCATATCATCAATAACTATCTGCATAGCTCTTTGGAAAGTGGCACTTGCATTAGATAAGCCAAAAGACATGCATTCATAAGAAAATGTGCCCCAACATGTAGTGAACGTGGTTTTGTATTTATCAGTCATTTTTACTTTGATTTGATTATAACCAGAAAAATCATCTAGTAAGGACATCATTTGTGACCCCGCAACTTGCTGCAAAATCATTTCCATGTTAGGGAGAGGAAAATGGTCTTTTATTCTCTCTCTATTCAATGCATGGAAATAAACACACAGTCGGATCTGACCAGTTGTTTTCCAAATGGGAACCAAATTCGAAACCCACTCAAAACACTTAACATGAAAAATTATCCCATCTTTCAAGAGTTTTTCCAACTCCTTTATAATAGTAGCTTCAAGTGTGGGATTAATGGGTCTTTGTTTTCTCCTAATTGGTTTTATACCCTCCTTGATAGGAATGGCATGATGTATAAGAGTAGGATCAAAACCACGAAGATCCTCATATGACCAAGAAAAAACATCTTGAAATTCACTAAGTAACTTAGTGAATTTCATATTTTCTTCATCAGTACGTTGGGCACCTATATTAACATTCTCCGGGGAATCGAGTGTTCCAATGTTCAAGGAAATGGTTTCACCCACTTTCCATTTTGACTCCTCTTCTTTACGCATTTCTTTGTTTCCTACATCACTCGATGAAACAAACTTTCTAGAGGAGTCAAGCCCTTTGGAATTTTGTTTTTTTCCACGGATATAATCTCCTTGGGCTTATATGGTTCATTTTGTATGAAATCACAGATGCCTTCATCGCTATGGAAGACCTACCATGACTCTACATTGTTAGGAATATGAGGACGATATAAATATTGAAAAGTACAATCGGGTCTTTGTGGTAGAAGTTTTCGAGTAGGAGACGTTGTGAATACAACTAACATGTAAGCCATTGAATTAAGTTAACTTTTAACATGAGTGAGTTAAACGATAATAAGTTCAATATAAGAATATAAACAACTTGGGTGTATCATTTCATCAACTTGTTTCTAGGAGAATATATTTTATGTACAAGGTTCACAACAAGCTCAGAGTCCCCAAAAACTGTAAGGTGTCCACAACCTAAATTATAAGCATTTTCAATTCCTAGCAATAATGCTTGAAATTCGATAATGTTGTTCGTGAAATAAAATTGTAACCTATAGGAAAAGTTGTGAATTTTACCTATAGGTGAGTATAAGATAATGCCTGCTCCATTACCTTTGTTGGAGCATGAGCCATCAAAGTGCATGTGCCACATACCACCTTCTATATCAATTTGTTCCCTGTTAGTGTCATTCTCATCCGCAAAGATGGAGTACACTCCTAAGTCCTCCTCAACATAGTTTACGTTAGGCTATGGAATAATATCTATGTACGATGAGATTATTCCTTCCCTTAGGACTATTATATTCTTTACATTTCGAGGAATGGATAAGTGTGTCCCATCAAGTGAAATATATCCAACTGTCAAGGATTTCCAGTCTCTTCCTAAGATGATAGAATAGTTTCTTACTCGCATGTCAATAACCTGGATATTAAGGGTTGTCCTTATTTCAAGATGTGCGCACATAACCAAAGTCATGTCTTTGGTTTCACCTATAGTCGATTGTTGTAGACTATTATATGAGAGCATGCTTCTAGAATTTTCATTAGTACAAGATAAGCCTGGCTCTTCCATAATGATTTTTGACATTACGCTTGGGCCCGAACCACCATCAATTAAGAAACAATGGGATATTTTATCCACAATTTTTATAGAAATGAAAAATGGAGGGTTGTTTACAAGGTGTCTAAAATTATTTACACCTAGTTTATTTACAATAGAATCTTCTTCTTTTGTCTCTTCAGAAAGATTGGCTATGGTGAAAAATTTTCCTTCCATGAAACTTTTTAGATGCTTTTGTTGCTCAGGGATGACAAACATGTCTATAAGAGTAGCATCGACCATAATATTAGCCAATTGTTTGAGAATGTTATATTTGGAAGAGGGAAGAGGGGAGGGAATTCCTTCAATGTCAGGAGTTTTAGTAGCTTGTTCAATAACAGCTTGCGAAGATGAACTTGGGCTAGAAGAAGACGAGGGGGATCATGTTTTCCTTTTGAAGCATAGGATTTATTCCTAGTGTTTATGATCATGACATCTTCTGGTTCTGCCCAATATAGAACATCAATGGTGGTTTCATGCCTTTTGCCAAATATTTTATCTCTGGCACTCTTCTTTACCTAACAAGTACTTTCCTCATGATTTTCCTCGCAAAATTTACACCAACTGTGAGGCATGATGGCTTTGGGCTAAAAGTTGTTTTCATTGGGATTCATAAAATATGGTGAAGAAGAAGATGATGCCACATGATTAAGTGAAGGGATATTCCCCTTTCAGTCGTATGATATCATCCGATTATTCATATCCTATACAAGTTGTAAGAGGGCAGACATGTCTATTTGTTTAACCAAGTCCCCTTTGGGGAGACCTGTTCTTTCTAACTGTTCTTGATATTCTAGACAAGTATGCAACGCAGAACCAAGGTTATCAATAGTATTTTCCTCAAGTCTATGTTGGTAAGGGGAAGGTAGAGAATTATAATAATGCATAAAATAATATTGGTTCTGAGGACGAAGAAGTTCGAGAATTTGATTATACAACTTGGTGAAACGAAGGTTGAAAGACTTAATAGTCTCACCATCCTTGTATGCAATGATATTATATTCCCGCAATTGGTTGGCTGGGCTCTTAGACTGCCCATAAGTGGAATTAAACAAGTAAACTAACTTTTCCCAAGTGGAAAGGATATTTGGAGGGATATCGAAAAAATATGTCGTTGCTTTCCCTTCGAGAGAGTTGAAAAATAGGCACATGAAAGTATCATTATCATTAGCTCCTATATCGTGACATGCATTAGAGAATGATACCAAGTGTAAATTTGTAGTGACGGTATTATTTCTGGAAAACCTAGGTAGATGCTCCTTAAATTTTGGTAAAGGATGAGTAGTAGGCGCTAGGTTCAAGGGAGAGGATACATGCCATGGGGTGGTAGTAGCATCTTCCTCGAATTGGAAAAGCCCATACTTCTTGATGATCTTGGCGAGGTTAGTAGTAGATTGGACATGAACCTGATGGGTATACAAACTACTAATTATCGACGAGGCTGAAGGTTGATATGATGAAGCACCATCAATTCCACCAGAGCCACCCCCAGATGCCATTTTGTAAGTGATGGATGAGGGAGAGAAAGATGAAATAGTCGAATAAGATAAAGTTATTCTTAGATTACTTTGTTGGGTTGACATAATAGCTTTCCTTCTTCCTATTTCAATGATAGGAGTGATTTCAGGAGACAATCCTCTTCTTCTCCTAGAGATGCGAGGATTTGAGGACATGAAAAGAGGATAAAAAATTTAGGAAGAAACGAGCTACAACTGATTCCTAGGCTACCTTTTCCTAGCCTCCTAGCGTTCTTGAGTACTTATGTCTTGTTCAATTACTTCCCACGAGCGTTCAAGCTCAGCCTGAGTATTAGCAGTTTCTAAGATGGTATTGAATAAAGTTAAGGCAATGTTGGTTTGCTCTTTAAGACTGTGCTCAATATTGGGATTCCTTGTAGTAGGTGCTGCCATGAGGAAAAGAAAACAGTCAAAGAATTAATAAAAAACAAAAAAAGAAATATTCAATGATAATTACAAATACAATCAACCAGAGAGATATGGAAGATCTCCCCAGTATGGTCGCCAAATAAATGTTGAGGAAAATGTATAAATCACCTTACTCAATCATTTTTGAATCTTTCCTGGCTAGAACAAGATATTCGAGACTGTCACCCGGGGTTTTATAACCTCAAAATATTCTCCCAATCCGCAAGTATTAATTACTAGGATTGAGGATGATTTATTAATGAAAATAATGTTGCAATATAAAATAAAATTCATAAAAGTTTATGTAATATACACAGATTTTACGATAAAGGAAACATGGAGATAAAAAAGCAAAAAGTACCCATGTCATAAATACACATATATGAGACAGAATAACAATCTGATTTTATTTCATCCTGAGATATCAAAAGTTCTTTCTCTTTACAAAACCCATGCGAGGGCATGGACCAAATTCTGATTTAGGGATCCCCGATGAACACCATACAAAAAGACTGAAAATCAAGTAAAACTAAAATTTATAATCTGCATCAGCTTGCCACAAACTACTGGCATTTTGATTCTACAAGATATCATTTATCAGTCATGAAACTTAATTCAAAAACATACATGAATACACAATCTATCAAGGATGGAACAACACCTCTAAAACAAGCATCTGAAAGGTTTGGTTCAGTCTTGAACCTTGTTGTCTACAATAAGACCCTACTATCAAAAAGAGAATTAGGCTTTGAATAAACTCAGAAATGAATGAAAACTGAAACTATCTCATGCAACCAAAGAGAAAACCTTAGTCTTGTTTTCTCCTTCTATTCTCCTCTTGTCTCTTCTTCTCATTCAACTTTTATTCTTTCCAAATAAGTTGAAGTAGTTCAACTAATTTAGTTAGTTAAGTTGGTTTAACTTAACTAATTATTTTAGGAGAAATAAATAATAATAATATAGTTAAGGGTATTTAATTAATAATAACTAGGTAGGTGGGACCCCTTGTTACTCTCATCATTTCCTTCTTTCAAATCATAAAATACAACACAAAAGGATAATCATTTTGACTATATACCACCCTTGTAGCTTCCTTCAAATATCTTTCAAACTAGATATTTAAATATCAGAAATAATTTATATCATATCCAAAAAAGAATATATATGTCCACATTATCCACAAAATGTCAAAACAAAGCTTGCTGTCCAAAAATACTGAAAACCACTAAGCATTGTTTTCATCAAATGAAATCATAAAAACACATAATCTAAAAACCATATTTTCCACTCTGTGAGGCAATTTTTCTTTTCTCACTATTGTTTCCCTTAGATTTCTTGGAAGTAGCATGTTGTTGATTATACGGTTGAGGTTGTATCTCATTGATCACATGGGAATAGTCATCCTTCAAATGCATGCTACAAGACACAGATTTTGAGGAATCATAAGAGGGAGAAGAAGGGGATGTATCATATTTTCCTTTATCTTGCACGGGTTGGGGAATATAAGTTTTTAGTCTCTTACTAGCATGTGAAGATTGAACTTGTGAAACAACACAAGCAATTTGGAAATTTGCATTGACAGGTGGTGGAAAAGGCAATGACATAGTGGGCCAACCATGATGGTGAGAGACATGCGGGTTGACAATCTCTTGCCATCCATCATGCAGGGACTTTCGGCTGCAAGGAAACGTGTGGAGGAATGGGAATGCCAAGGATGTTCTGAGGAGGCTTGAAAGGGGGTCTTTCTAGTCGAGGGTGCACTATTCCATGAACAATACAATTAAAAAACCCATCTTGGAACAACCGGTTCAATTCTTGAGGATCAATGTCAAAATGGATAGAAAATCTAGGCCTCCTATGGACTTGGTTCTAATTTCCCTTGCCTTTGTTATTTCTGCCATTGCTTCCCCTACTAAAAAATCTCATCCTATAGAAGTAGTTCGTTATTAATGAAGCTATTAATAAACCATACATGACACTTTTCTTACATGAATAAAAAATTGGTTCAAAAATTGACACGAGATACATGCAAATCCATACATAACAAACCATTCATTAATTTCCAAGTGAACAAGGGGTGATAGGGTTCATGGGAAATATGGAGGGAGTGAAATTAGCAAAAATTGGTATAATGATAGAGGATTAGTACACAAATATTTTTCAACAATTAATCAAACAATTTACTTTGTAATAAAGTATCAAAATAACAATCACCAACCCTTGTTGTGTTATCCCTTTGTCACTTTTACACAGACTTTTCCTTTTAAATTTATTTCATAGAACTTGGATGAAATAAGTGAAATTGGGATTATGAGGGGAATGTAATGAGCGAAAAATGACAGAATGATAGTGAATCAATACAGATATTGTTCAATTGAAAATAAATCAAAACATGCAATCAAAACATTTCTTTGTCTAGACCTTCAAAATTTTAACATTGTTCCCTTTTCAAAACAATAATTCAAGCTAGTATTTTCATGACAAATTTTCTTGTTGGCTTCCAAATTATTTCATACAATAATCTATAGGCCCAGAAGTATCTAATCACAACAACCATTGTATCCACATAATCATTATATGGCAGTCATAAAGAACAACATTGTAATCTCTATAAGAAACCATAACATCCTTTGAGTCATGACCATAACATTAACTTCAATGCTTCATCCCTTAAAACAAACATGAATATGCATAGTGTTTACAGCAATTCATATCCATCATTTATTTAGTCATTGTTCCACGCAATGAATATGGATGTTATAAGTTTTATTCGACATCAAACATTTCTCACATAGGTTTCAACTTTATATAATAAAAATAAAGATTTAACCAAAATCACATTCAATACTTTGATCCCAAGCTTCAAATAAATAAGTGGGTACAGATCTCTTCCAGAATTACCAAACAAGGGACCCAAGAAAATTGTTCCCAAGTAACCGAGCATGTACAGTTCTCCCATCAACAATCAAATTGGAGTAAATATGATATGAATGTAATATTTAGGGTTTAAGATAACAAGTGGAATTTAAAAACAGTGGTTCGACTAGAGGTTTTGGTATTTGAATAGCATAAACATCTCATTTTGTAGGTGCTCTATCATAACTTACCACAAATGTTAAGCCCTAATATTGGCTCATTACCCCTTAATTGGGGCATATTATATTAGTAATGTTATTTTATTTATGTCATCTTTAGGCCATTAGTTGTAATTATACCTCCTA
>CBVK0100189875.1:0-13732 GCA_900067695.1 Picea abies | reverse complement strand
TAAGTGACAGAGATCCCATCTTCACTGGACATTTTTGGACATAATTATTTTCTTGTTTGGGTACTCAATTGGCTCATATCTCATCCTATCATCCTCAATCTGATGGACAAACCAAGATAATGAACAAATGTCTGGAAGGATACCTTCATTTCTTTTTCTCTGATAAGGAAACACAATGGTTCAAATGGTAACCCTTGGCAGAATGGTGGTATAACAGTTCCTTTCATACTACAACAAAAATGACACCATTTATGGCATTCTATGGATACCACCCTCCTTCCATCACTTCTTCTCTAAAAGAAAAATCTAAGGCTCAAGTAGTGGAATATCACATCGATCATCAACAACAAGTTCTCCAAATATTAAAGGACAACCTGACCATGGCACACAATCTCATGAAACAACAAGCAGATCAACATTGTAGTGAAAGAAGTTTTGAAGTAGGGGATTGGGTGTTTTTAAGACTACAAGACAAGAAGGATAATAAATTATCACCAACATAATATGGCCCTTATAAGGTGTTGCAAAAGATTGGTATTATGGTGTACAAATTGGAGTTGCCTGCATCTTCAGGAGTACACTTAGTTTTCCATGTTTCATGCTTAAAGAAGGTTATAGGCGACAATATCCCAGTTCAAACTATATTGCCAGAAGTTGATGAGGAAGGAAAAATCATATTGGAGCCTGAAGCCATCACTGACACAAGAATTCACCAGCTGAGGAATAGATACATTTCAGAGTATCTCATTAAATGGAAGAAACTACCGGCTAAAGATTCCACTTGGGAAGATGAGTCTTTTATACAAAAGCATCCAGAGTTACTCAAGCGTTGCCGACAACACTTGTCTCAAGGGTAGGGGCATTTTAAGCCCTAATATTGGCTCATTACCCCTTAGTTGGGGCATATTACATTAGTAATGTTATTTTATTTATGTTGGCTTTATTCCATTAGTTGTAATTATACATCCTAGTCTCCTATATATACCAAGGGCACATTTTCATTTGGAATCATCTTGTACTTGAACATTTATGTGGGGTAAAAGGAGGTTTCCCCCTCTTATAAGCTTATTATCTGAAATTATCTCTTCTTCAAGGCATTGAGTACTTATTCTAAGGTTTTTCTATGCTATATTGATATTTGGTTCTTAACAAAAGATGTCCTAAAACAACCCTAGTTTAACATTAATTTATCAACTTGAGGATTCATCTTTTATTTCAAGAATATTAGCAAATTCTATGCAGATAGATGTAGAGGATAAAATCATGTGGTCAAAGTAAATATGAGTTTATCAATAATCAAGTTCCTCACACATTCATTAAAATTCTGAAGCTAAGATCTATACTCAACAAAATTGAAATATGATCTATAACATGTTGTGAATTAAAGACTTTTAACTAAATTGTGGAATTGATCTAACTAAGAACAATGATTGGATTTATGAAAGTGCTTAAGAAACTAATATATCAATGACTATTTAATCTGCTAGAAAGAAACAACTAATTATTGTAAATTGAGAAGGAACAACAAATGCTAAATTAACAAAAGGGACAACAAATGATAATTTAATAAAAGGAACAACGTATGCGAAAATGAGAGGAACTGTCAATCAACAGACTACAACAATGTGAGATGGAACAACAATCGGTAACATTCAAATGAAGAATCTATCTTCTGTAATCAAACAACACAACTAATCTATAAAAACATCAACACACACATACATTCATATTAACTATTGCAAAAGAGATTTAAATCATAGAACTAAAATCAAATTGATAGAATTACAGATTAAGACAGTAAATCCTTCAGGCTAGTCCCTCGGTCCTCAAAAGCATTGCTACTAGAAACTCAGTATGAAAAAATGATAAAAACGCCCAATGCTTCTATTAATTCCATAAATGGTACAACATTTACAAAAGGTTGCTTGTACAGAGTAGTTCCGAGTTCTGAATGCTTGGATGAATTTCTTCGATTCCTTTATATGATTCATTACCCTCTATATATTACAATGATATGGGTAAATTAAGATATCCTGAGGATCGAGAGATCCTCAGGATTGATTTTACTATTTATAAAGTTTACAAAATAGAGAATCAATCTTCCTCAAAACTTCTTTGCACCTAATGTCTTCAACCTTCAATAGCTACGTATCTTCAAAATATCCTTAGCTATCTTGTGTTTGACAATATTTGTCCATTCCTGCAATAAAATCAAACAATTCCAACCGAATATTAGAATCTATCTAACATTACTAAATAATATTTCTAGAAGACATTTTAATCATTTTCTACCCTAATTATTTCTAATTAACAGAAAAGTCAATAAAGATCATATCATGAATCATGGGAATAAAGAGGATATTTGTACCTTTTCCTCAACTCAACATATGATCCTACCTCAACAAAACTAGATGCAAGAGGGTCATGAGGATCAAGAAGTGGTCGAAAAAAGTTAAAATGTTCATAAATATCACATCTTGATGGAGTCCTCCATATGGAATGAACATGTGTTTGTTGTGGACTTACCATGCCAGCAGACCAGACAAGGGTTATGTACTCATCATAATCACATTGTGTGTCTTCCATCTGTGTCTCGGTATATGGTATCAATGACAAGCATTGAAATTCATGTTCTATTTTGTTATCGAATGAGTCCAATTAAACAATGAGTGGTTCGATAGGAGCTTCTGACACAGGGATAGTATGAGGAATGGGATCCTCAACCGTAACCAAGGCACTTTTAGGATTTTATAACAAAGGAGTAACAATGCTCCCAGCATCAGAGCCAATTTATTTTGTAGGAAAATTCCCCTGCAGAAAGGTGAATGTCCTCTTGGATCCTAGACCCCTATGACCAAGACAGAAAAATGTTAACATTGAACATTGACACTCCTTTAAATGTAGCTAAACTAGTCAAAGGAAAAAGAGGAATAAATCATGATGTACCTTTTTCTGAAGTTTGTCCTTGTTCAGTCCAGGCTTAATTTGATCTTCTATCCCTTTAATCAGTTCTGCAATTCAATAAACAAAAAATACAATGCATGCTTCCTATTCTACCAATATTAGTTTAAACTAGATTTATCAAGAAGAGACAAGCCTATTCAAACATACACAAAATTGAAGGAAACAGGCCAAGCATATATTAATGAAAACATAACAAGGTACTTACAATCTATAGATATAGATGCAACAACCTCACTAAGTCCTCCTTGTCCAACCCCTTGCTTCAAAGACCCACGATCAAAATGACAATACTTTTCACTGATATTCTCCCCCTTTTCACCATGAGAATGCCTCATTTTACAGGATTTGAGAGGCTCAAC
This sequence comes from Picea abies, assembly GCA_900067695.1. Classification (NCBI taxonomy): domain Eukaryota; kingdom Viridiplantae; phylum Streptophyta; class Pinopsida; order Pinales; family Pinaceae; genus Picea; species Picea abies. Next base: position 10,409 of record CBVK0100189875.1, on the reverse strand, counting down.
CACCTTAGTTATCTTTGGAATAACTTGAGGATATGACTCCATCAGTTGTGGTATCTCCTTAGATACATCCTATAACTTGGACTCAAGCCAAACCAAATCGGATGCTTTCTAGATGTCTTTAGAGATAAGGGGTATTTCTCCCCAATATTATCTCAATAGATTCACACTCCCTTAAAGCTGGCAACAAATTGCTATAGCACTCCCTACTGAGTGGGCAAGGAGCGCTAGCACTCCATGCATGTGAGTAGGGGAGCGTTGATCTCTAAAAAATCGTTTAAGATGATCATTCTTCAAGGAAAAATATTTGTAAGCTTTGCCAAATGATGTGTTTTTCCTCTTCTAACAATTCTTAGAGGTTGTAGCAAGTGTTCTTATGGTTTCTTCCACAATATGACACATATGGGATGAAAATACGATGTTTGCGACACTTGCGCCAAAAGTGTGACACTTACGATAATGATTATGGGATATTATTGAAGTGAGGAATTTTGACATGTAACACTCTTCATCATTCACATTATTGAGAGTATTCAAGATGGATGGATTAGAATAATAATTCAAAATGATATGATGTTGACTCATCTTCCCAATACAACAAATCCTTGTGATCATCTCCCTTTTTAGCTCCCTTTTTTTCTTCCACTAGCTGTTTTAATGTATTTTTATCCACTTTTTTTCTAAAGTCGGAGCTATTTATGGGGAGGGAAGTATTTATGGTTCGATTTGTGTGGAGAAACACAAGTGGCTAATTTAGCACCCAAGTTAGTACCTAATTTATCTCCCTATTTAGCTACCACTTTAGCTCCCATTTTAGCTCCCAATTTAGCTCACAATTTAGCTTCTAGTTTAGCTTCCAGTTTAGCTTCCAGATTAGGTTCCCTTTTAGCTTCTAGTTTGGATTCCAATTTAACTCCTAATGTGCCTACATAGTAATTTTGTTGAGTTTTTGGGGGTTAAGTGGCTAGGGGCTTTGAGGATTAGGTGATTTAGGGATTTGAGGTCTAGGGATTAAGGGTTAAGGGATTAGGGGTTATTGTTTAAGGGATTAGGGGTTACAGTTTAAGGGATTAAGGTTCAATGGATAATGGATTTGGGGATTAGGGGTTAGGTAGTTTAATGGTTAATTGACTAGGGGTCTCATTTTCATCATCCGTCATTTCCATATGTATAATATTTGGAACTAATCTCTTGAAATATCATGGAACTTCCAATACACCCATCACAAATATTGTATTCCATTGACCCCTCACAATGAGAAGTGAATGTGGCCAACGTTGACATTTCTTTCGTTTGTGCTTGTATGCATCAAAATTTGACATGGTTAGACTAGACACATGCGTTGATGGTATGGGAGGGTTTCAAGACTCAAGGATGTTTAATGTCCCCACATAATCTTCGAGATTGTCCATGTTTTCATCAACGTTCATAATGAACATCTCATTGTCATTATTTTTCATTTCCATCTGTACAATCTTTTTTGGAATTCTCTTGAAATGTCATGGAACTTATAATTCACTCACCACAAATGTCATCAACCGACCTCTCATAGTGAGTATTGAATGGGGCCAACGTTGAAATTTCTTCAATATGTGCCCGTATGCATCAAAATTTGACATGGCTAGACTAGAAACATGCCTTGATGGTATGGCAGGGTTTCAGGACTCAAGGATGTATGATATCCCCACATAATCTTTGATATCGTCAACATTTGCATCAACATTTATCATGCATGTCTCATTTCCATCATTCATCATTCCCTTATATAGAATCGTTGTCGAAACTACCTTGAAATTTTACATGGAACTTCTAATACACGCATCACAAATCTCTTCCATCGAACTCACACAGTGAGCCGTGAATGGGGCAAATGTTGAAATGTTTTCAATCTATTCCTATATGCGTTAAAATTTGGCATGGTTAGAATAGATAGTTTCCTTGATGGTATGGGAGGGTTTCAAGACTTAAAGATGTTTTATTTGCCCGCATGATATTTGAGATCATCCATGTTTTCATCAACTATCAATATAATGGATGTCTCATTGTCATCATTCGTTATTTCCATCTATAGAATATTTTTCAGAAATCTCTTGAAATGTCATGGCATTTCCAATACACCCATCACCAATTTCATCTTGCATCGACCTCGCACAGTGAGAATTGAATAGGGCCAACGTTGAAATTTCTTCAAACTGTGCATGTATGTGTTGAAATTCAACATGGTTAGACTAGAAACATGCTTGGCGATATGGGATGGTTTCAAGACTCAAGGATGTCTGATGTCCCCACATAATATTTGAGATCATCCATGTTTGCATCAACATTCATAATGGATGTCTCATTGTCATTATTCATTGTTTCCAGATGTAGAATCTTTTTTGGAACTCTCTTGAAATGTCATGGAACTTCCAATTCACCCACCACAAATGTCATGCACCAACCCCACATAGTGAGCAATGAATGGGGCCAACATTGAAATTTCTTCAATATGTTCTTGTATGTGTCAAAATTTGACATGGTTAGACTAGACACATGCCTTGACAATATGGGATGGTTTCAAGGATCAAGGATGTATGATGTCCCTAGATAATATTTGAGATCATCCACATTTGCATCAATGTTAATCATGCATGTCTCATTGTCAATGTTTGGCATTCCCTTCTATAGAATCATTGTCAGCACTATCTTGAAATTTGACATGGAACTTCAAATACTTCCATCACAAATTTCTTCCACCGACCCCGTACAATGAGTAGTGAATGGGGCCAACGTTGAAATGTTTTCAATCTGTGCCTGTATGCATCAAAATTTGACATAGTTAGACTAGATAGTTGCCTTGAAGGTATGGGAGGGTTTCAAGACTTAAGGATGTTTGATGTCCCCGCATAATATTTGATATCATCCATGTTTGCATCAACGTTCCATATAATGGATGTCTCATTGTCATTATTCATCATTTCCATCCATAGAATCTTTGTCAAAACTCTCTTGAAATGTCATGGCTCTTCCAATACACCCATCACAAATGTCATGTTGCAATGACCTCTCACAGTGAGCAGTGAATGGAGCCAATGTTGAAATTTCTTCAAACTGTGCATGTATGCATCGAAATTATACATGGTTACAATAGACACATGCCTTGATGGTATGGGAGGGTTTCAAGACTCAAGGATGTCTAATATCCCCGCATAATATTTGAGATCATCCATGTTTGCATCAACATTCATAATGCACGTCTCATTGTCATCAATCGTTGTTTCCATCTGTATAATCTTTGTTGGAACTCTCTTGAAATGTCATGGAACTTCCAATTCACCCACCACAAATTTCATGCATCGACCCCGCATAATGAGTAGTGAATGGGGCCAACATTGAAATTTCTTCAATATGTGCTTGTATGCATCAAAATTTGACATGGTTAGACTAGACACATTCCTTGAAGGTATGGGAGGGTTTCAAGAATCAAGGATGTATATTGATGTCCCCACATAATATTTGAGATCATCCACATTAGAATCAACATTCATCATGCACATCTCATTGTCATCATTCGTCATTCCCTTCTATAGAATCATTGTTAGAACTATCTTCAAATTTGACATGGAACTTCCAATACACCCATCACAAATTTCTTCCATTGAACCCACACGGTGAGTAGTGAGTGGGGCCAACGTTGAAATTTTTTCAATCTATACATGTATGCATTGAAATTCGACATGGTTAGATTATACACATTCCTTGACAATATGAGAGGGTTTCAAGACTTAAGGATGTTTTATGTCCTCGCATAATAATTGAGATCGTCCATGTTTGCATCAACATTCAATATAATGGATGTCTCATTGTCATCATTCGTCGTTTCCATCTATAGAATCTTTGTCGGAACTCTCTTGAAATTTCATGGCACTTCCAATGCACCCATCACAAATGTCATCTTGCATCAACCTCACACTATGAGAAGTGAATGGGGCCAACATTGAAATTTATTCAAATTGTTCCTGTATGCATCAATATTCGACATGGTTTTCCTAGACACATGACTTGATGGTATGGGAGGGTTTTCAAGACTCAAAGAGGGTTTAGAAATTCCACATTTGCATCAATGTTCATCATAAATGTCTCATTGTCAATGTTTGTCATTATTTTGTATAGAATCTTTGTCGAAACTATCTTGAAATTTGACATGGAAATTACAATACACTCATCACAAATTTCATGCGCCAACCCCACATAGTGAGTAGTGAATGGGGACAACATTGCAATTTCTTAAATTGGTGCTTGTATGCTTTGAAATTTGACATAGTTGGATTAGACACATGCATTGACAGTGTGGGAGGGTTTCGAGACTTAAGAATGTATATTGATGTCCCCACATAATCTTTGATATCATCCAAATTTGCATCAACATTCATCATGCACATCTCATTGTCATCATTTGTCATTCCCTTCTATAGAATCATTGTCGAAGCTATATTGGAATTTGACATGGAACTTCCAATACACCCATCACAAATGTCATGCACCGACCCCACATAATGAACAGTGAATGGGGCCAATTCTCAAATATCTTCAATATGTGCATGTATGCCTCAAAATTTGACATGGTTAGTGTTGCCTACTTATACACACCTCATAGGCGAGGAATAAATATTCAATCCACTCAATGTGTCCTTGGGGGAAAGTGAGAGTTAAGATGATGTCACCTAATCCTAAACTCCTCTATCTAGGCCAACTCCTAGTGAATCCAAGGGGGGTAGTCCCTAATAAAATAATCTAAGTCTTAAACTAAAATATAAGCAACTAGTATTCTAGAAGTTTACTGCATTAACCAATATAAATAAAATCTATTCTAAAGCATACACGTATCAATTAATCACCACAAGATACATAAAAATACTTGCATTAAGGATACTTGAGATAATATTAGATGCAAGTAAATTAAAAATTGCTTCAAATTAAATGACTAAAAGTAAAGTGTTTGAAGAAAATGGATTTGTAAATGTAGAATTGAGACCAATGCCTTAAAAGTATTGTGGGAAATGTAGATCGCATGTTTTATTAGGATTTATTGATGGTAGGTTAATCAGATAAATTTTATTGCATGAAAATAAAGTGTTTGAATAAACTAGATTTGGCCCTTCAGAAAAACATCCCTAAATTAGAAGTTGAGCTTGTCGAATATCCAACAGGGAATGTCCCTTTGATTTTACACACAAGCCCAAGAGAATGTGGGAGATCCAACAGGGAGAACCTAGATCTCAAAGTTTCCCCCAGATATCTTACACAAATTCTATTATGTTTCCACTAAAGCAAATTTTCTTAAGGATTTCCCTATTAGTCTATCACCAATGACTAGCCCAACATGTATGAAACTTACTCCCATAAAATCGAGACAAGCTCACAATTAGAAGGGTCAGGAACCACACCCAGAACTGAGGGGAGTTTTTTACTTTAAGCAAGAATTGTGTTGGCAACCAATTCACATTTTTCTACTATCCTTATAAGTTGCCTTCACCAGTGCTTTGCAAACCTTGATTTCTGTCACAATTCTCGAATAAAATGACACTATTATTTTTGCACTATGTGCACACTTACTTTTGTTCTTGTTTTCACGACTGCAAGTGTGAAAACCTGGTTTTCAAAGTCACATTAAAATCGTCACTGAATTGTTACGATCCTCCTTGTTGATATGCCCATTGTGTTTCCAATTTACTCATCATTATATAGTTGGCAAGACCCCTTGACCTGTACTCATTTGGCATTCTTTGATTGATTATACAGTTTCGCTTCATGAGTGATTGAGTTTGTGATGCATTTGTGTTCTTTGATTGAGTCACTTGATCATTGGTTTCATGAAAACACATTGTTGTTATGGTTAAACTCTTGGTATAAATCGTTCTATACAACACATGTCACATAATTAAACCCTTGGTATTGGTTTCGATTCATTTGTTTGGTTTTGAAACTATAACTATTTCTTGTGTGAATGTTTAATCCACTTACCATTGATTTCATTGGTTGATTGAATGGAATAATTGTTAACCTATACAATAGTGGGTTGAATAGATATTTGCGCTGGTGGTTGTACTGTAGATATGACTGTTTTTCATGTAATGAACTAGCTCCACCACCTTCGCACGATATGTCATTAATGTCTTCCCCTATCCCTATTTCACCTTTTCTAGTTTCGGGTAAGCTTGTGAGCGTTCTGCCCCTGCGTATGCTGTGATTCAAACCCTGGTTCATTCACATCGCTCATCGTGTGCTCCTATCTATGGCACCGGTGGTGTGAATAGAGCCGAACAGTAGTCAGGCTCTGTTACTGTTCGATAACGCTCGTAAGAATTTAGAGGATAGTGGTTGGCTCACGTTTTTATAGAGGTTCGAGGGTTTCAATTTCTTTGTTGTACAAAATTTCTCCCTTACCTTTGATGGGTGTAGGGCTAAAGTAGGTGACATTCAACTTGAACTCAATGAAGAATTCATAAGCTCTGCCACAGGACTAGCAGCCATAGGCCAGCGATGGTTTAAGAACTCTAAAGTTGATGAGGTGTCATGGCCTTTTCTATTCATATCACGAAAGGTCACATCCTATGACAAAGGTATTCCTATTTCCACACTTAAACCCAGGTGGCACGATCTTTTGATAATGGTTAAACAATTTGTGACCTGTGAGGGTCGGTATGGATTGGGTTTTCTTTATCACCTTCGACTGTTGATGAATTTCATGGACTATCCATTGAACATGCCATTTTACTTCCTACATAGTCTTTACAAAATGGCTAAGAGGTTCAAATGTGAGAAGGCTGATAGCAGCTTGTTTCACCATGGCTTGGTTAGACTCATCGTCGTTCACCATTTAAACCTTCACGACAATAATTGACAATCTTTTCTCTCTCGAAATGGCTTTGTTGATTCAGAGTCTGTCCAAATCGACAAGTCTATGGTCAGTGAAACTATGGTCGAGCCACCCGTGCCATTCCATGTCCTTCTGCCCTCTCCCAAACCCTCAGTTGGCCCTGATATCGACCTACCAGACATCATAACAGACAAGGTGGAGGCTGTAAAGAAGCCTATAAGTAAGAAAGTCAAGGGTAACCCTATTGTCCACAACAAGGGTAAAAAGAATGCTCGATTGATATCGATACTTGCTCAGAATAAACCTAAGCAAAACCTCGATCAAAATCCCATAGTTCTGAGCGAGGACTCGGACTCTGATATCGAGCACTTCCTAGCTGAAGAGTATCCCTATTCCCAAGACCTATGCTCCGAGCCACCCTATGACTATGTTTTTAATTTGCCCCCATGCCTAAAGAACAATCCTAACTACCCAGGGATCAAGCTTCATAATGAAACCCTCGATGATTTAATCAAACCCTCGCCTGCAATTTCGAAGCCCGAATAGACATCATGTATCCAATGTAATGTGTGCCTTGAGCGCTACTACACAGACGTTCCCTTATTACAATCGAAGATCAAATCTTTAGAGAATCAAGTTACAGTGCTGTCAAGATAAAGGGACATGCCTCAAGCTAATGACAAGAAGCAGAAAACCACTGGTTTGATCATTTTTAGGAATGTCAAATCGGCAACAGCCTTCGTCAATTCCAAATTATCATGACCGAGTTGTTTTCTGATTATCCAGGTATGAATTTCAATATACATTTCGTTTTATGAATTGCTTGGATTAATATAATGAATTGGTTTTGGGTTTTGATTAGTTCTATTCATTATTCGAAATTATTCTTTCATAGTTTGATTGTCAAAAACGGTTATGTTATGGATCCTGTACACTAGATTTTTTCTGCTAAAATCAAATGTAGTTATGATTTTGGTATGCAATTTTGTCGTGCCCAACTTAGTAGAAGCGATTGATTGGTTTTGACTTGGTATGGTTCGCCTTAAATTATTTTGGTTTGAATTAATGTGATCAATGGGATTTGTTTTCGTTTTGATGGCATCTGACCTGTATAAGAGATTTTTTTCTAAAATCAGAGCACGACTATGTTTTGATTTGGTATGATTTCGTTGTGGTTGGATTCTATCGCCTCTGATTTAGTTCTTATGGTTTGATGTTGGAATGATTTCATGGGTTTGAATTGGTATGATCCTCTATATGTGTTATGCGTCATTATTAGTGACTGGGTTGAAAAATACGATGTAATCTAATGACACTATTGACTTCAATTAGCCAAGAACGCCTCTGTTTTGTATTGAATCAATATTTTCGTCTGGGTTCTGGTTACATTCAACCTGTGCAAAAGATCTATTCACTAAAATCATGGAGTTGTGTTGATTCATAACGACTGTGTCAAGCACCAACTGTTTCGATTCGTTTTGATTTGATTGTTGTGTTTCTTGAGTTAGCACAATTGCCTGTATTGGGTTAGATTGGTATCAAAAATAGATTTGATGTTGCTCTGTTGGTTTTGATTTTCAAAAACGATTTTGTCTCTGTTGAATTCATATGAAAACTCGGCTAATAGTTCGTTTTGAAATTGATTCAAGTAATGATTTCGTTGATTGTCAATCTATTCTGTCCACTTCTAATTGGAAATGACAAACGTTTGACAAATCCCATATATCTTGTTATCAACTGATTAATTCGTTTACGATTTCATTTGTTTCAATTTACATACAAGTTTTCATTTGGTTTGCAAATAGCATGGTCGTTTATATATGTTAATATAGTTATATCAATTTGAAAAATGATCCTGTTGATTTCGTTTGGATTCGAAAATGATTTTGTTGATGGCTGAAGCAACTATTTGTGTCGATTTCAATTAGTTTATGAAAACAATTTCATTGCTGTCAAGTATCTAATGCGATTTTGTTTACCTGAAACTGTGATAACAAATGGAACAGAGTACATGTATCTCTATAATCATTCGATTGATCATAATCTTGTTTGCTCTCAAATTAGCATAACGATTTTTTATTTGAATGATTTGTTGGTTTTCAAATATCAATTAGATACTTGTTTAATAGTTTGAATCTAATTCTTTGAGTTTTGAATTGATTTTAATACGATTCTGTGTTCAATTTAGACCAGCTACAGAATCGCAAGATTCTATAGCTAGTCTTAGAAATTAGATTTTTATCAATTTTATCAATAAAATATCCTCTAATATTGTCTATTCTTGTCCTTGTTCAGGTACATACGAATTGCAATGATCAATTTGGGCATGCTATGACAATATAGGAGATATTTGTGTGATGTAGTTTTTATTTTTAAGTTGTTAGTTTGAGTTAGAAATAGGGACTTGGGATATTTTCCCAGATTTGTGTAAACTGTTTTGATAACTCCCACAAGGATGTTTTACCCTGTGGGAGGTCTTTAAATACTTGTCAATTTTTTGTAATAAACTCATGATCCTCACTGTGGGAGAACCAAACTCTGGATTTATGATACACGCTGAGATGAAAGTTGATGTCTTGTAACAACTTTCACTTTCAATATATCAAACTTTTGTTTCAAGTTTTATTCATATCATTTTGCAGTCGATTATAGACTACTTTAGCTATTGTAATCTATTACAGGTTGATGTGATTTGATTAATGTGTAATCTATATCTGATCTCTCTTATTTAAAAAAAATATAGCAATTACTTTGTTTCAATTAATGAACCACAAATTTCTCTTCTTCATTAATTGAATCATTTTTTGTACAAATCCTTGCACACAAATTTATCTAATGTGATGATTTGCAGATTATAAGATTATTGTAACTCTTATGTCTTGTTTGTTGTGTTATTGATATTCAAAAGAGCACTGTTGCTTACCATTTACTAGAGGTTGGGAGAGGATTGATGCGGGTTTCCTCTCATCGAACAGCTGAACTTGATTCTTTACATGGGACAAATTGGAAAGCGTTATCACAGGTTAGCTTATTAGTGTTATTTAAGTAGCTTAGATCGATATATGTATAGTTTAGATTTGTAGTTAGAGTTAGTGTTTTAGTTGCTTAGCTTAGATAGTTAGTTTTTATTTTATTTCTTTATCATAAACCTATAAAATCAAAAAACAGTTTCGCTGTCTTAGGACAGTTTGCAATTGATTTTTTGCAGGTTTTCTTCTAAACATGTAATTTATAAATATTGTACATTTGTGATTAAGATTTGATTCAGTTGATAGTTGAATGTTAAATTTCATAGAATTATTATAGTATTAGATAGTAAATTGTATATATAATAGTTTATATTTGTTTATTAGTTTGTTTTAATTGTTATTTTTCATTTAGATTAGTTAATTTAGAGTAGTTTCCTTTTTTTGTTTTCTTAGGACTTAGATCGGCTAACGGAGCCACTAAACCCATCAGGGTGGGTCATTCCAAATGGCTTGGGTTATTTAGAGAACCCCAGACCTGATCTAGGTGGATATCGGTGGCCATCTACCTTTTCCAAATGGCTCAA
>CBVK0100189874.1:0-13733 GCA_900067695.1 Picea abies | reverse complement strand
CTTTGTCCTCATCCCTAGTTCGTCAGTCCATGCCTGAGCAGTTGGCCAGGAGCCGAATCGGCGATCATCACTTCGGTGCATAGCAACCTATAGATTCTAATGCTCTTCTTTTCTGTGTGTGGATGATGAGTGGAGGATAGTCTTGCATAGCTGTCTACCCCCTTCTTAGCTCTGCATTGGTTGTTCCTGGTTGAGTGATTGTCTTGCACCTTGTTGGGATTGAATACCTCTACGTACTGTTTATCCTTTTCCTCGTGAACCACTTAATATCCTCTGCATTTGCTTGGGCTCTGCATTTTGATATATCACTCCTTCATTCTAAATGTTCTTGGCATCCGATCACAGTGTTTACTTAATCTTTGCATTTTCACCAACTTTTACCCAACATTCTACCCACTCTCCTTGGCTTCTTGCACACAACGAATGTAATTAAAATTTCGCAACAACTCCCTCTTATACTATGCAACCTGCATACGTAACCACTATGAATTTCGTGGCTCTTTTCCAACATTCAACCATGAGAATCCCCTTTGCAATTAAATGTAATTCATTGACAAATGTACCCGATGAATTTACCCTTAGTTATTACATTATTCAGACTGTGATTTACTACTTCAATGACTGTGATTTTTCCCTTTGTTGGACTGTGATTTTACTAATAAATCTCAACGCCATTCTTATGTTAAAACTTCGTGATTTATGAAGCATTTCCAGGGATTCAATAATGTGGTTGATACTATGATTTTCTTATGTAATTCATTACTCTTGATGGCGAATCTTAAGCTGCGATTTTTACTACTCCACTGACTGTGATTTTACTCTCCCTTTGATCTTTGTTTTTTTTTGGGACCATTTTTTACAACGATTATATTCCCCCTTATTGTAAAAACAAATTGACCAAACGAATTGTATTAAGAGAAACAAATTGGTGAAATCTAGACCAGGATTTTGTATCACCCTCACAAAAATTTCTGTAACCATAGGCAATGAATTTACCCACTATCAGAATGCGTTTCTTATGTTGAAACTCAGCGCAATAATGTCTTGTTGTGGCCAGAATATTTACCTCTACATCATCATAACTTTTACCAGCCAGTTCTCAGTGTTGACATCTTGTGTTTAATGTGGTGACAATGAACTTATGCTTGCGTTGAGTAGCAGAACTATTGTTACTCTGCATTTCCCTGGGATATCGATTTAAATTTTAACAGTGATTTATAAATGTTGTGAGACCAAGATATATCTTCTGCAATTCTAGTAATAGGATTTTTATAATAATGGGTGACAAAGAGTTTATTGATGAATGCGTTTATCAGTTTCGGATATCAATACTAGTGAGCAGTGTTATACACTTGATATATACATTAATGGACGTCGAATTTAATATATATATATATGGAAAGGACACTTAATTTACGTTGAGCATGTTCTTGGCTTTAACTAATTGATAATGGCAGCCTGCGCATGCTGATCTTTATTAATGATTCATTATTAAGTAGCTAATCTATCCTTCTTCGTGTTAGTGTAAATTTAACTCTTAAGTTAAGAAAACATTATTCCTTGAGTGAACATTGGGAATCCTTTTCGATTATTGTCTAGTCTTAATTTATGATTAAATGATAATTTCCTTAGATGTTTTTCATTCTAGGGTTATGGCTTCCTTGTTTAGTGTTGAGCCACAAGGGTAAAAGTGTTGATTAAGTGAATTGATGAAAACCCCCTTTAAACAGAAGGGTATATCGTTCCTTGAAGTTTGTTGTGTTTAAATTTTAGATCGTTCGGTTACTATGTGCTTGAACAATTTTTATGATGGTTAATGAAATCCACCTGGGAGGTTGCGCCATAAAAGGCACCCACCCGAGAAAAGCCTCGTGAGAAAATGAGAAACCCCTTGGTTAGTTGCGCAAATTTAAGTTTAGCGATGTCATCTGCGTCTTGTCGACCTGTTACTTGGGGGCATAGGTGTTGTTTATTTCGGCTCATAGCGCATTGGATTTATCTCGAGTTCTTGGTCTATATAGGTTGTGTTGCACTAGGGTTATCTTTACACCTATTACTTGGGGACATCATGAGTCCTATTGAGGGGATCATGGTGCACCCTATTGGATAGAGGCGAATGATAAGTTGGCCAGAGTCCATTCTTTCCACGTAAGTGTTGTTGATCACTGTAAGTTGCTATTGGCGCTTGGGTTGAACACCTTCATGAATTGGGTTCGTGCGCCATAGTGGTTCTAGTCATAGGCCATCAAGGTCATTGTGTCAGATGTTGGATGTTGTCCTTTAGCTTGTAGGCATCGTCATGTTTGTGTCAGGTGGGTAGTCATTACTATATGTTGATTTATGCATGTTTTTTCTAGTTTCTCTTGGCGCTAATGCGAGGATTCGTAGTTGTCTGTTTCTTGATCTGTGTGCTAGTGTTTGTCATCGGGTTTCATGGTTCAACTATTGTCATCATTTTCATCTTGCCTAAAATAATAAAAAAAATTGCACTTTTCGCTTCGCTTGTAGTCGTAACGATGGGGTCGTTACACGGTGAGGCGGTGAGTTACAGACTCAAAGGTGATGTGAGGTGCAGACTCAAAGGTGAAGCAGTGAGGAGAAGACTCATAGTTGATATTGTTTTACCTGATATGCATTGCAGTGCTTTTGCTAACAATCTAGGATCCTGGAGCCCAACAGAAATCGACCATGCATACTTGCATTTGGCGGTGAGGAGAAGGCTCATAGCATCGACTGCAGAGAACTGCATCGATTACATTGATATATCAGATATATGCACTCAAAGTTTGCGAATAACATGATGATTGAGTTGCACTATCAGTCTGCACAGAGCCTTATGATGGAGCCTCCAAACTTGCCAATCATAAATAATTATAAATTTGTTTTTTAAATTAATTTTTGCAATCTAACAATTATTTGAAAAGAAAAGATCACCATCAGGGCTATTTAGTCCCATCACCTCCCTAAATACCAATGAAAAATACCAAATATGAATTTTTTTGCAATCTAACAATTATTTGAAAAGAAAAGATCACCATCAGGGCTATTTAGTCCCATCACCTCCCTAAATACCAATGAAAAATACCAAATATGAATTTTTAAGAATTGCAATAATAAACTCATTTTTCAAAAACTTTGGTTAAAGGGATAAATGTGGGTGAACTAATATACAAAAACTTTGGTTAAAGGGATAAATTTTGGTGAACTAATATACGGTCAAAATATTTTGACCACCATGCTATAGTCCAAGGTGGGGACTAATAATATGAAATGAGATATTAATCTAGTTGGTGAGATAAATTTGGTACTTAAGTTGAAAATAGAAATTATGAGTTAAGATACACATTTTTTAACTTTTTACTTAGACGATGTTAAAAAAAAAATGTGTGATACTTATGATTATACAAATATGTTATGGCTTGTTATTTTATTGGTCATTGTTTTAATACCTCTATGAATGTATGTGTAAAGATGAAATGATTAGAACACATAAATTTGTGTCCTATGTGAATGACCATGTTAACTTTGTAAATATGTACACTGAACTATAATATAATTACACTAATGCCTGCAAATGAGGAAGGAAACAAAAGGGGTCTATGAGTCCATGGGAGGGGAATAAATAGGGATTAGGGGGATATGAGTCCATGATAGGAAAATAAATGAGGATTAGGGGGCTAAGAGGAATTATTAGTATTTTATTGTTACATGTCCTTGATTCTATGTACTCTAACCTTTTCTTATAATTATTAAATTGTTAACCTACCTTGAGATTAGTTGCCCAAAAGGGAGATACATGGATTTCTCATGAAGGCCAATTGTATCTTATTACCATGCAAATATAATCTATGATTTTTGGGCATGAAATTTATTCTTATTTATTATTCTTTGGATTTTCTTCTATGTGCTTAAGCTGCCATAGTTTTACAACCATGAAATTATTGGTGTCTACTGAAACAAGAACTTAATTTACAGTCGCAATTCCCTGGTTCAAAGAAATAGAAATTCCTTGTCATCCTGTATTGAATCACTAGAGGAATGTGGGATAGCTTGAGGGATTGTTTAGCAAATAAGGGAATTCCATTACAGGTGTTGTGTAGGCTAAGAGGGAAGAGGTTTAGTTGATTGGGATTGTTGTAAGGAAAAAATGTCTTGAGAATTCTAGGAATTAGGCCGAATGAGAGGAATTAGAGACAACTGATAGTATTTATCTCTTGTTGATTCATATCCCCAACTCAGTTGTGACCTCTATGATACAAATCATTTGTATTACAAAGAGCCTATGATTTGGTGGAATATTATTCATTTATTGTCAGTTGGTGGATAAATTTTGTAAACATTATTCATTCTATTGGTGTACAATTACTTATTATTTTATAATTTTCTTATGCTTAGATTATTAAAATTTTTTTTTGGTGAGATACATTGCATTAGATAGCTTGCATTCATATTTATAGATTCATAAATTGAAATGTTTTTTATGATATACATTAAATTGTCAATATAATGCATGCATGATGTAGTTGGAGATGTTTTTAAGTACCACGTCACCTCAACAATACTAGAAGGGTGAATAGGTATTATGCAATATGGTATTAGAGCCTCTAGTTACAAGGCTAGGGTTGTATGGGTCAAAATTAGACTATGAACAAATTACAGTTTTCATATGAAGTGTTTGACAAAAGATCTAAATGAAAAAATAGTAAAAATTTAGTTTGCAAGCCTTATGTATGACATAATATTAATAAGAATTGGGGATAAATGTTATAAGAATCCATGATGATGGTCTCCATATACATGTTCTATTAATGTTAAAGACTGTGAATAGGTTATGAAAGTGAAACAACTGTAAATTCACGAGTCTCTTGGTTGAAAAATGGGCCAAATTTGGGTAGTCATTAAAGAATTTGCGACAACCTTATGTTGATGGGGCTTAAATCCCCTAATTCAACAGCAGGAACCAAACCCACCACCGAGGTCCAATTAGACTCTACAACGTTTGGAGTGGAATGGTACTCCAGATCTTACAATCTGGCCAAATTATCGATGAGCTTTTGTGTTTTCTGGTGAATGCTCTTCCTTCGGTTAAGACAATTTTTTCTATATTTTCTCTTAGGTGGGGAAGGTACAAGAGATGCAAGCCAGTATAAAAAAACTTGACGAAGATAGGACAAGAGTTTTAACTATTGGGAAGGGGACGAGCTTGGGATAACCCGCTACTCAAACATGCAGACATCGATCCTATGCCAAAGGGATTAGTAATAATACTTTAACAGAAAGAGCATCCAACTGTTGTCTGAGAAAACTACTTAACAGAAAGAAGATGCATATATGATCAATATCAGGGTAAGAAAAATAATTCATCTACCGAGACATTCATCACATAGCTGAGGCAAACTACTTAGCATAGAGAAAGAAACACAACTGTAATCAATGTCACGGTAAGAAAAATAATTCATCTACCAAGAAATTCATCAGATAGAAGCACAATGGTTTACTTTCATCATTTAAAGCAAGGAACATAAAAAAATTGCACCAGATAACTTGACAACATAATTAATTGCTCTTATTCATTTACTGCAACATTCATGCTACTTAGCATAGAGAAAGAAACACAACTGTAATCAATGTCACGGTAAGAAAAATAATTCATCTACCAAGAAATTCATCAGATAGAAGCACAATGGTTTACTTTCATCATTTAAAGCAAGGAACATAAAAAAATTGCACCAGATAACTTGACAACAGAATTAATTGCTCTTATTCATTTACTGCAACATTCATGGAATAGGAAAGAAAGTAATTATTATCCAACTCCAATCACATACATCTGATGAAAATAGCTCGTCTCTGGTCCAGAAGGACTTCTTAATTCACAGTATTCTCAAAATAATTATCAACAACCAGAAGAAAAGAGTTCTTACAACAACCATCCACCTTTGACCATCGATCGATGTTCCTTTTTATAATATAAAGTCTTAACAGTAATTAATGGTAAAATAGAATTTGAGCTAATCAAGAATCGCCATGTGGTGTCATCATCTAATAGTCTTTCAACAGTCCACCCGAGTTGTTTCTTGGAAAGGGTGGAATCTTTCATAATCAGACCATATGATAAAGAGTTCTTCACAGGTGTTTTCCCATGGAAACTTGTGTTGTTCCATTGGAGCCACATAGATTCCCCTGATGTCTGCTGCATGCGCCCGATATTTTGTGAGGCTGAAGTTCAACTTCTGAAGTATGGCTCTGGCTTTGATTGGATGTCCCGTGAACTATTGTACTTGCCCAGGATTTGCATCGGTGACCTTTGCACATTCTTCGACCCATGACGCATCATGTTCAACGCACAACTTGATTATTTCATTTAGGTCGATAAACATATCGGGGGCACCATACTCAGGGAGTCCGATGTCTTTCATTATTTTATTGATTTTATCCCAGTTCTTTTGACATCTGGCCCATTATTCTTGGATTTCTTGATGTGGGATTCAAGACATTTTGGCCCAGTATTTGCCCGATTGCTTCATGCGATTGAGACTGCTTTTACTTACTAGCCGAATGTCGTGGTATTCCTTTTCTCGGCCTTTCTGGACTACCTCAATAAACTCAAGCCTCTCCACTGCCTGCTGTGCCTTCTCATACCATTTCTCCATTTCCTTACATGTCACGAGTGCCATGAGAGTGTCTTCCTAGAATTCAGCTATATTCGAGATTAAAAATTGTCTTTCCTTCTTGAACTCATCATAAACTTTACCGAAATCATCTTTTAAATACACAACTGTCTATGTAGCACCCTTATAGTAATCGACAAGATGGCACAAGTGTTCGAGCTCCTTTTGGTCGGTGGCAAGTTTCTTTTCATCTCTCTCGGCTCTGTCCTAGGCGGCCTCTGAGAGGGCTTTTCCCACACCAATTAGCTCAGACGTACGGGTGTCTGCTGTATCGATTAACTTCTCCTTAGTGATGACTATGATGGACTGATCCAGGGTGATTCTTCTCTTCTTTGCAGTCTTATGAACGATATCCTTTCTCTTTTAATAATAGGAGATCGCATAGATGTCTGTGACCTCATCTATCGGGTCTGGTATCTGCTGATCACACCATGTGAGATTGTTTCCCAAGCTTCCCGAAGTGTATATTTGTTCTAGTGGGCTCTCAAACTTCTTCATTATTCCTTGTAGATCCAACTTCTACTTGTTGCTCACCAGAGATCTGAGTATTGGGCAGGATAGAGGTGTCTTGTATGGACTTGTCACTTACTTGCTCATCGATCATGGAACTGCCGATTTCCTTCTGCAGAGGCTCATCACTTGGGCCTACATCTATTTCTGGTTCATTGGACTTTCCTGTGTTGATTTTACCTTCACCTTTATCTTCGTTTTGTGGGATTCCCTGGTCCTAACCTCGGACCCAGTAGAAGAGACCTTTTCGAGACTTGGGGAAAAGGCCTTTTTCTGACCTTATTCTTCTTGGATGCGCAGCGGGGTGCCACAAGAAGGCTCTGTTCTCTCATCATCACTGTATATATGTATTAGCATGCTCAAGGGGTTGGGTGCTTGTGTTTCTATACACACCCGAATCATCTCTGGTTGAGTTGTTCCTTCTCCTGAGAGATCAATTGGGGATATCGTAGACTCGAGATTACCCGACCCATTGGTGCCATCGACGGCTGTGAGACCAGGATTGCTAGGCTCTGTTGGAACTCTTTGGATGGTAACTGAAATTCCGGTACTTATGGCAAGATGTGGGTTATCCTGCATCCATTTCATTAGTAGCTGAGACTGTTGGTATAAAAGTGTGCCACTTTCTTGAGTTGTTTGGTCTTCAGGGAAAACTCTGATTTGTACCGAGGATCCCTGATGAGCATTTGTGACCTCAATGTCTTCTTGGGGGTTATTTGTTTCTTCCTTCAATTCATATTCTACTGCTGCTTCAGGGTGTCGGCCAACTACTTGAATTGCTTGCTCCAATAGTGTGGCCTGCTCTTCATAGCTCAAAGCTTTAAACCTGGTTCCTCTAAGATCAACCTTCTTGGCTGCCACCATATCCCAGTCTTGAGCGTTCTCGGTGAAAATTTCATCCTCAAACTGATCGTGGGCATAAGGCCAACAGGATGATACCTGTGACACGTGCTGTAGGACCAATCCCTTGGGATCATGTTTGCGAAATCGACCAGTTTGGAATCGAAATTCCAATTGACCTAGCCCAAGTTGTTTAGCATGCGTGGTGTCTTTGACCATGTAGAAGTCGATATGGAATCCATACGGTATGAAATCCCACTTCTTTTCTTTCACTAAAGTTGCATTGTATCCTTGTATGATGGTTTGATAGCATATTTCTCCTAACACTAGCTGGTTGGGAACATAAAGGGGTAATAAATGTGGCGACCTTGTGGCACCAAAAATCCTAATGTAGGTTTCTTGTTCGTCTAAATACCAGTGACCAATTTTGACTATGACCTTCTTTGCTTCGTCTGATAATCTAGGGCATTCTCTCTTAAAGAGTAATAAGTAAATGGGTGCAATAAAATGATCACAGATAACAACATAGTATTTCTTGTACCTGTTTTCCCACAAGATGTTGTAGTATACATGGACTGGGAGCTCCGAAGGGTGCCAATTCAAGTTCATCCCAACAAAAGCATTCCTGGCACAGATGATGTCTAGTAGATACCAAGCCATGTAGAAGGTAGGGGTATCTCCTTCCTTTGGCACCCAAGCTTGTTTTATGCATGTGCTCAACTGTTTGGAGATGATAGCACTCCAATTGAAACTGGTACCCAAAATGGTGACTGTAAAAGCCAGAGGCATCCAAGCTTCCAAAAACCGGGAGTAGTCTTTATCCCCATGTAATCTGCAGAGAACGGCCATGAGATAGACGTATGGTTCCCTGAGATTGATCGTTGGGTACCAGCCAGAAGTTCGGTTCATGAATTTTTTGTCTTCCCTCCACCAAGGTGCCAATATTTTGCTAGTGTCGTGAGAGGCATGGAAACTCACCACGAAATCAGTGTTCAACTTTTCTCTAGACTCATTGAGTTTGTAGTATTTCTGAACTTATGATGGAAGGAAAACCCCGACGCATTCTCCATTTTCATCATTAATCAAACATTTATGTGCATCAGTGTGATCAATGAGACACTTTAAGAGCTCGATGCAAGGGAAAATCGGAGACCGGCTTTCCACCATGTGCAGATAAGCCTTGTGAATGTTTGGGAGGACCTCGTCATCGAGCTTCCTTGTATCAGGGTCACTATGCAGAGTATATTTGAGGGGCTCTTCTTTCTTGATCTTCTTGAAGACTTCTTCCCAGTGAGGAAAAGTCGTCTTTTCTCCAATGCTTGCCTTTGTATCCCCGAAAGATGGGGGCTGGACAAAGGGCTCCTTGGTGATCTCCTTGATGACAGACATCAGCTTAGGAACGAACTCTAATTGTCTTGTAACCACTGGGGAGGAGCCTTCTCCTATTTCCGATTCTTGCAGCTTTGGTGCCCGTGGTGATTTCCTGGTGGATGGCTTCTTTGGAGGCATTGTCCCTGCAATCAAAATCACCTTTTAAACACATATATAGAGAAACATCGGGTGAGAACATATACAAATGAAACGTAAATCCATAAGCGAACCCATACCTGTAATGCTTGCTAAGAAAAATGGTTAATACTCATTGGACTTCGGATGCTTCCTCTGGACTGGTGGCTTCATTCTCCTGTTTGTTATGAATTCCTTGCTACGTAGAGTGGGATCACACAAAAAGGACTCGATGCTTCCTCTGGACTGGTGGCTTCATTCTCCTGTTTGTTATGAATTCCTTGCTACGTAGAGTGGGATCACACAAAAAGGACTCGAAAGAATATAACTGGGAGATACTACCAGTCATATCAATTAGTTAATACGAGTGATAAATGCAGATTTAAAAATATAATGCTATCAGATTTATGCCACTAAGACTTAATTGGTTGATGGCGAAGGCGCAGATGGAGTTGCATTGTATCAGTGAGTTTAACGGTTCCCTTTTTATTCGCGCACGAGCTAGTAACTAATGAATGATCTACGAATTAACTAAAGCTTTGAATGCAGAGTACTTGACAGATCTAGGGGTTAAACGTCACGCCACGTATTACCTTCATAAAGATCGGGGATCGACTACTATTTTAGATTGTATATCAACATTGCTATTTTCTTGATAAAACTCCCGATACTGGTGATGTTGGGATTGGTGATGTTTCAGCGTCGACGGTCGATGATGAAACTCCTCTTTTGTGCGATGCTTATGATTACACTTCTCTGTCAAAGACGAAAGGACCGGCATTCGACGAAATCTTTTCAGAGACTATATGCGTAAAACAGATACTCTTATCGATTGACGCCGAAGAATGTCGGCACTCGTCTTCTTTGACTTCCCATACAATTTTCACTACCTTAATATTTCACTGATGTCGAACTTCTCAAGTAATTTGGGAGAAATCCGGGTTGTTGGTTCCTTGATCAGTCGTGGTGTTTCTCAAGATGGTTCTTAATATGCTCAAGAGAAAGATCAGTCGTGGTGTTTCTCAAGATGGTTCTTAATATGCTCAAGAGAAACACAGATATGAAACATATTAGATAAGAAGGCTATCAGGCTCAAACCATGGTGAAAACAATAAAAGGTATAAGACAAGGTGGTATCCAAAAGGAAGTGGTCACAGAACTTTTAGGTGTGTTGAGCACTCAACAGGCGATTCTAGCTGCCTACAAAAAAAACATCATAGCAGAAGCCACTGCCAAGCTCTTCTTTGAACGATTATGAGTACATTTTGGGATCCCAAAAACCATTATTTCAGACGGTGATAGTCGGTTCCTCATCACATTCTGGTCGTCTCTGCAGAATCCGAAGGGACCGACATTCGGTGAAATATTTTTGGAGACTATATGCGTAAAAGAGATACTCTTATCGGCTGATGCTGAAGAATGTCAGCACTCGACTACTTTGACTTCCCATACAATTTTCACTACCTTAATCTTACATTGATGTCGAACTTCTCAAGTAAGCCAGGAGAAATCTGGGTCGTTGGTTCCTTGATCAATTGTGGTGTTTCTCAAGATGGTTCTTAATATTCTCAAGAGAAACTCAGATATGAAACTGTCTCTTATACACATTTATCAGGATCAAACCATGGTGAAAACAATCGAAGGTAGAAGACAAGGTGGTACCCAAAAGGAAGTGGTCACAGAACTTTTAGGGTGTGTTGAGCACTCAACGCCTTCATCATTGTAATACTCCTAGGCTAAACCCCAATTGTAAATGTACATATAGGTTGGTGAGCTAGGATAGTTTGGGCCAGAGTGCCTTTGTATATGTGTTTTTAGGCTA
The DNA here is from genome assembly GCA_900067695.1 of Picea abies. Classification (NCBI taxonomy): domain Eukaryota; kingdom Viridiplantae; phylum Streptophyta; class Pinopsida; order Pinales; family Pinaceae; genus Picea; species Picea abies. The sequence continues at coordinate 2,384 of CBVK0100189874.1, read as the reverse complement.
GAGTTCATGTGTGATTATTAGGCTGGGGATAATGGATGCTAAAAGGTCAACGATTCTATCATTGTAATATGAAATCATACCCAGATTATTAATAAAATACATCATTTTTGTAGACCAACAAAACAAAAAGAGTATGGCGGGATAGAACTCCATTATAAGGAAAGGGGGCTAAGGGTCTAGGTATAGGGGATAAGCCAAGGAGGATTAAGCCAAGGAAATATTATAATAATATTTCTTAAAGTCCAATTTATGGGACATATTTATATTTATCCTAAGTTCCCAATTATGGGGGAATGTATCACCATGTGGGGCCCATGTAGTTCACAACATGACAAGTGTCAAGTTGGGAACATGCATATAAAAAGTGGGAAACTTAGTGTAATTTTCCATTATTCCTATTCTGAGTATTTTCTCTTTCACTCTTACCATCCATACTCTCCTTGCCATCCATCATTGGTGTTCTACTTTGGGAGCTTGGAGCTAATTGTAACCAGTAAACCAAGTTAGTTTGAGGAGAATAAGAAGGTTGACAGGCCTGTGTGCAATCTGAAGAAGCAGGTTTTCAGGCCTGTGGGAATTCTCTCTAGGTGAGAGAACTGCTGGGAATTGTTTTCCCTATGTGTTGGGAAATAACTACAAATATATGATAATTTATATCCAACATGTTGTTGAAGCCCAAAAATGGAAGTGGGATAGCTGAAGGACTGTTGAGCAGAGAAGGGATAAGCTTCCTAGGGTGGGAAAGGCTATGGGAAATAAGAGGATGTAGGCTAGTTGCACCAGTTGGCACTGTTATCCCCCATTCCTAGGGATAACTAAGGAGACGATGTCTCAATGCCCTCAAGTTGCTGACATGGAGTATTGATAGATATATCTAGCCGAAAATTTCCACAAACTAACAAGCAGTGCCCCACATCACCCTGTGAATGATGGCTTCACCATTCACCACACTATCTTGGCTCACAGAGGAAAATATGTATGTTGGCAAATATTTAACAGACAGCGAATGCTTGTCATTGATGGCAAGAACAACAGTGAAGATGGCATGAGTACAGGAAGTTTGTAATCGATAGGCAAACAAAAGATAAGTTCAGGAAATTCGAATGATCGAAGGCGAGTGATTGAAGGCATCGAATGATCGAAGGCAATGCAACATTGATTGAGTAATCGAAGATTCGTAAAGTTTGAGAAGAATATCTGATCGTTGAAGAGGAGGACAGATCTCAGCCGTCAGATTCAAGCGCAGGATCCGACCATCGTTGGATCAAGAAGAACTCGCATGTCCTTTAAGGAACAAGTAGAAGCGGGCGTAATCGCGATATGAAAAATCGCGATGTAATCTAAGCCGTCAGATCAAGGTTTGATATGGACCCTTGATTCCAGTCCATGTCGGAGTTTCAGGGATCGAGAGTTGGACATGTCAAAGATTATTGACATTAGGAATCCCGATATCGCGATATGTGAAATATCCCGATATCGCGATATGTGAAATCATGATGTAATCTGAGCCGTCAGATCAAGCTTTGATCTGGACCGTTGATTCCAGTCCGTGTCAGAGTTTCGGGGATCGCAACATGGAGTGGCAAATAAAAAATACAACAAGAATTGCGAAATCGTGATTCAATCGCAACCGTTGAATCAAAATCAGATCTGGATTGTTGATCCAACCTCATATTGAAGTTTCGCGAATCGCGACATGGAGAGACAAGAAACAATCACAAGAAACCCGAAATCGCAATATGAGAAATCGCGATGTAATCTGAGCTGTTAAATCAAGATCAGATCTAGACCGTTGATCTAATACTATATTGGAGTTTCGCGAATCGCGACATGGAGAGACAAGAAACAATCACAAGAATCCCGAAATCGCGATATGAGAAATCGCGACATGATCTAAACCGTCAGATCAAGTGTTGATCAGGACCGTTGATCTGACTCCATTTCAAAGTTTCACAGATTGGGACTTTGAAGTGACAAGAACACATTCACCACAGGAATGTCGAATTTGAGATATGCAAAATCGCGAATTGATCTGAGCCGTTGGTTTGAAGAGATCGTGTACCATTGATCCGACTCCCTCTTCGATGTATTGGAGATCGGGAATTTGGTTACCAAGAGATGGAGAAGTCAGAGACTCTCAACATCAAGAGTCCCAAAATGCCGAAGTACTGAAACGCGAAATTACCAAATGCAGTTGTTGAATAAGGCTGTGGTCATAGCCCTTGGTCACATCAGCGAGAGATGGAGGAAGGAGCTAGTGCATAAAAGTCCTGTATTGGGACTTCGGAGATCGTGAAATGAAGTGTTGAGAAACTCATCACAGGATTGCTAAAATGACGAAACCCGATTTAGAGGCAATGACAATAAAGTTAATCCAACGACGC
>CBVK0100189873.1:0-13733 GCA_900067695.1 Picea abies | reverse complement strand
AACAATATGTCCCAAGTAAATAAGTGAGGTCTTTGCGAACTCACATTTAGACATATTTAAAAAAAATTGTTTCTTCAATACATCTAAAACTTTCTTTACATGCATAACATGCTCTTCACAAGATTTTCTAAATATCAAAATTTCGTCCAAGTATACAATCACACAATCATCAAGAAAAGGCCTTAAAACATCATTCATAACTCTCATGAATATAGCAGGAGCATTACAAAGCCCAAATGGCATAACCATCCATTCAAACAAACCTTGCTTTGTTTTGAAATATGTCTCCCATGTGTGTTATTCAACAATCCTAATATGATGATATCTACTTCTCAAATCTAACTTAGTAAAATACTTATCATCTTTCAATTGATCAAGCAAATCATTAATTCTAGGAAGAGGATAATGATTTTTATCGTAATCTTGTTCAAGGCTCTGAAATATACACACATGCGCCATGTACCATCTTTCTTTGGTACTAAGACAATTGGTGACCCACGTGGCAATGTGTTTGGCATGATAACCCCTTTGTCAAACAACTCTTGGATTTGTTTTTTGATTTCATCATTATCCATGACTGACATCTTGTGCATACCAATGTTTGGAATAGGACAATCTTGCTGCAATTGTATCTGATGTTGGATACCCCTTTTAGGAGGCAATCATTTTGGTTTCTGAAACATCTTATCATATTGGTTAACAACCTCATATAAATCAGATTTCAACTTTGCATTACAACCTTGGAAAGCTTCTTTTTCAACATTGTATTTGGGTTTGATCACCAAGAGTACAAAGTTCTTACTAGCATTGACTAATCTCTTCATTTGTCGAACATTTACAAGTGACAAATTCATCTTCTTTGTATGTTCTCTAACAATGTAATCAACTCCATTTTTAAACAAATGATATTTGTTCTGATGACGATGAAAGATGGCTCTCCTATTATATAAATATAGGATTCCCAACACAATACCACAAATATCCAATGGAATAAAATCAAGCTCTACATCATCTATAAAGTTTGCAGTGATGGAAAATCTAAGTTTACATCTTCTTGTCATGTGCAATTTGGCATTGTCACATATCCATCCTAGAGGATATGGTTTAGGATGAGGAGTAGTTTCCAAATGCAATTTCTTAACTATGTCTTCAGAAATGAGTTTTGCTTGAGATCCAATATCAAATAGAGTATCTATCTTGGTATTCTTTAAAAATACCCTTATGTGGAAAAGCTCTATTCTTTCTTTTTCATGTTGAGTTTTATTAAGGCTACTACTTGAAGAACTAGTACTTGCAATAAAATCCTTACCTTGAAAACCTGTGGCTATAATTTTCCTTTCATCTCCTGAATTAGAACTTAAGTCATGTTGTGTAGTTGCAGTAGTCTTTGGTTTCCCTTTGTTGTTGAACTTTTTGGGTCTCATTTCAGGATGAAGTTTCCAACAATGGTCTTCATCATGGCCATCTTTTAAACAATGTTTCCATGAGATTTTTTCTCCCTCTTTCTTGACTGAAGCATTATTTCTTCCATTTCCTTTGAATTTCCTCTTTCCCTTGTCTCCGTTAACAAATGGTTTCTTTCTTCCCTCTTGAGGTTCATTCCTCCATCTTGCTTCCAAATGAGTTTCTTGTACACAAACTTCATCTAGATTTGTAGGGTTAAACATAAGTATTGTCTGTCTCAAGTAGCTTTGTAATCCTCCAATGTATTTGATTAAAGTTTCTTTAGAAGATAAATCTATACCCAAAATCAAAGCTATTCTTCTAAATTCTTGAGTGTAGCTTTGCACACTTTGCCCTTTAGCTTGTCTAAAATTTTGCCAATCCATAATAGCTTTCTGCGTGTATGCTAATGGATAAAATTGTCTTTTAAGTGCAACAATAAAATCATTCCAAGAGGATAAAACTTCACCATGATTTTTTATGTCCTCTTGAGTCTTGGCTTCCCACCAAATGAGTGTTGCACTTTCTAATCTAAGAGAAGAAAGATGAATCTTAGTTTCATCATCTTTGATTTTTTGTATCCTACAATACACTTCAATCCGACAAATCTAGTTATCCAAATTCTTAGCATTTACCTCTCCATTGTACATAGGCAATTCAAACTTAATATCAAGATTAAGAAAACGAGTTTGTGGAAGAATTTTACCATGTTCTGTTAGCGATTATTTTTGTCATTAGGCGCAGATGCACCCAGGTCTGCATGATGATCGGGAAACACCCAAGCGTAGCAACGGAAGGACCCAACTTTCCGGTTACGAGTCAAGTGAGTGGGCAAGGTTTGATATCAACAGCCGAGACCCATCCACGAAGCTGATCAACGGTCATCGGGATCTCGGGGCTACCAAGTTTCCCGACATATAACACCAAAGGAAGACCTTATATTTCAAGGTTGAATCTGGGTCGTCCGATCCAGTGACGCGTGGCACAAGATCTGACTGCGTCGGCGTTTCGATGGTCGAGAGTTCATGGGGTGAGAGTTTCATGTTGTTCGAAACCCCGAACCCCGAAATGCCGACAGCGCCTAGGACAGGGCCCATGGTTTTGGCATCTGGTCGTAAAGAAGGAGGTCTGGAAGAGGGGCCTTTTCGTTTTCATTTGGCTGAAGGTTCCAAACTAAGTCTCAGAAGGGGGGCACTGTGCTCTTCAGACTCCAGTTCGACGTGATCTGGATCCCGATACCTGCTTGGAATGGATAAAGAAGAGAGAGGGTGGGTGAAACCTCATATCACTCATTTATTGCAGAGTATGGAGGTCCCGGATGAAAGTCTACCGGGGAGGGTCCCCTGTACCGGTTCTTTTCAGGAAGGCCACACCGAGTCTTCAGCTCGCCTGAGGAACCTACACACGCCAATTCAGCATTCAAAGGGCCCAGCTACCCCCTGGCGTGAGCCATGCTGAACTAAAGAGGCGTATGACAGTGGAACAAAGGACAGATTTGATTGAGGAGATGATACCCATTGAAAGTTCTGAGACGCCTCTACTGGGCGAAAGGAAGGGAAGAGTATATGTAGGCATTTTTTCCATTTTGTAAGGATCGATGGTAGAGCAGAGCTCCCGACTATAAATTTTTAACAGAGATTCTAGTTTTCTGGGTAGGCATTTGTATTTGAGATTTCTTGTTTTATAAGAAATAGTTTTCCTATCCCGTCTATGTTTTCCTTTCATACCAGAGAATTCATGATTGACTGATTCTCGCGAATCATTGTAGTTATGTTATGATGAAAGGTTCATTGTTGCACGATTGCATTCTCTGGTTTTGCGTTTGAATGTAAGATGATATTGCTTTCGAACATCTTCTTCTACAGTCTGTTAGTAACTCGATGTTAGTACCAGACCGCTGCTTTTCCCTTATATAAGTCTTCCGCCTTTTTCACCATATAGTACAACTCACTGTCTGAAGTTTATATAAGACCTCATTCACCCATGCATGCCTAGCCTAGTTTCGTAGTTGGAACGATATCGTTTTGAGTTGGCTTCCATTCGGTCACCCCATCTATAAACCACTGTGACATAAAACTAATGGGCGTCGGGCTCTGCTCCTGCTAGAAATCTAGGAATGACTTCCGTCGCCAACATTTCTGGCGCCGTTGCCGGGGACGAAGTTGAATATTTTCCCCAGGATTGACGACAACGATTAACTGATTCTGAAGGTGCATCAGATATCAAAATTATCAAGATTGTTGCTGTGCACCTGGCGACTCCATTGTGACGGCTCCGCTGGGGAGAGCCCTGCTCTATTAATTGTGGCTTTCAGAGGCAGACACACGCGGTCTCACCCACAGCTTCCCTAGATACACCTCAAACTGATCCAGAGGTGGTTCTCAGAAATGGAAAGGCTCCTGAAGAAGAAGCTTCCACCGCCGAAACAGGTAATCTGCCATCTCCTTCTATAAGAACTCCATTTTCTCCTCCTCAGTTTATTAATAGACCTCCTTCAGGAGTTTCCCGTTTCCTGAATTTTGGGAGTGTTCCTGCTGAGTTTTCCCCTCCTGGTCTGGGATTGGAGGGAGAAATCCTTGTCACTCCCCTCTCCTCTAAAGCTGTACCTTGGCGTAGACCCAGGACCACAGAAGATTTCCCCACTCCTGTAAAAGGAGGAGCACCTGCTGACTTGAGCTCGTTAGCTTTCTCCTTGAATCCTCTCTTGTTTCCCACTCCCATTAAGAACTCATCCCTAGTATCCATGTTCTGAGTTCCTTCTCCTCCAAGTCTCCCTTTACATAATATCCATATGGTCGGAGAAAATCCCCCTATGACCGCAATGGAGGCCATCATAGCCACTAGGTATGCTCCTCTTGTATTACCACAGCTTCTCAATGCCCCCCCACCAGACAGATGAGACAGCTAGAGCAATAAAATCTCTTGCTGCCAAGATGGAGAGGTGGGAATTAGAGGGGAAGCCCATGTACAGAAATCCCTAGAACACTAATAATACAGGTTTCAGAAGACCTGCTAACAATATTCCTCAAGTTTTCCCGAGGGAACAAAGGGGAAAAGATAGAGATGATCAAAGGGTTCAAACCTCTCTCCAAAACAACCTAGTTGATCATGAGGAAAGAGAGGAGATAGACAAGTTTGGCCCTGAGATTCACTGTATTGAGGACACTCCTCCTTTTCCCCATTTGACGCAGTCTGCATATGAAGAATCCCTGATGAGCGCTCAAATTCATGAGTTGGGGAAAGAGCCCAGAACCGGTCACTCTTCTAACAGATATAATCTTAGGTCGAGAAGGAAAGAAGGAGACTTTGACAGCCCAAACCAGCCCCTCATAGCAGAAAGACCTACTAGATCTGCAGCAGCCGCTACTAAGGATAAGAGAGCTCAGAGCGCTTTGCCAGCAGTCAAAGAACCCGTCACCGAGGTAAGGGAAGCTCCTAAGCCCATTCCATCCTTTAATTTTGAACATGAAATTCAAAAGATCAGGATCCCCGTCCCCCTCTCAGAGCTAGTTAAAAACGAAGATTTTAAAAGACCTCTCTCCAAGCTGCTACAATCTGAGTACCCTCAGCCCCCCTCTGATTCGATAAACCTTCAAGATGAGAAGCTAGCCATCATATTAGGCCCTATGGTAGAAGACAGAGATGACTCATCCCCCCCCTTCTACACATCCCTGAACATACATGATAAAGTGCTGCATAACTGTCTCATGGATTCAGGGGCTTCCCATAACCTTATGCCAAAAATAGTCATGAAAGAATTGGGACTGGAGGTGACAAGAACTTATCATGATTTATATTCTTTCGATTCAAGGAGAGTGCAGTGTCTAGGAGTCATCAAAGACCTGGTGGTTTCCCTGTTTCAGCTGCCCATGAAAAGTGTGGTCATGGATATTGTGGTAGCCGATGTTCCCCCCAAATTTGATATGCTATTGTCTAGATCGTGGATTAAAAAACTTGGAGGGACACTACAGATGGATCTCACATACACCACCATTTCGGTCTTTGGAGGGGAACAAAGGAGATTATACAGAGAAGCCCAGCTAGCCTATATTGTCAGTGATGAAGCAGACCCTACCAATCACCCCATCTTTGCACTTGACACCGATTTGGGGTCTAGTTTGCTGCATCTTACCGATGCCTCTGAAATCTCTTTACTAATCAGAAAACATCCCAGCCCTGATCATCCGATTTCCCCTCAAAGCTCCTCTGTGTGGAAGATGTTTTTTTACAGAGCTTCTTCTAGCGAAGGCGCTGGCACTGGAGTGGTTTTCATATCACCTTGTCAAGAAGTCATGTCCCTGTCTTACAAGCTAGAATTCGAAGCCACCAACAACATGGCAAAGTATGAAGCTCTTGTTCTGGGTATGAGGGCCGCAAAGGAAATGGGAATTAAAGAGATAGCAATATTCGGAGATGCTGAGTTGATTATTCAGCAGGTAAGGAATGCTTATCGTGCCCATAATCCCCGGCTCAAGAATTATCGGAATGAAGTATGGGACCTTATTGATAATTTCTTCTTGGCTTTTAACATTTCTTTCATTCTAAGGGGAGAAAATACTTTGGCCGATTCTTTAGCTATCTCAGCTAGTTTGCTCAAATTTCCTCTGCCGCCTCTGGTAAAAAATGATGTTGATATAAGATATAGGCCCTCGGTGCCGGACAATGTCAAGCATTGGAAGGTGTTCGAGGATGATTCGGAACTCGAAAGGTTTCTCCAATCAGTTGACGAATTTTCTGCGTTGCATATTGATCAGGATCCCGACCTAGAAGGTGACCTGCGTCCTGAGGAGTATGTAAATAAAATCGCTAATCATCAGATCATTCAGCTGCCCAGCAATCACATTCCGAGAGGAATTGTCCCTTTAGAAAGATTGTTCGATGGGAATGATGTGCCAGTAAAGGGCAAGGTCTCAAATGAAGATGCTGATACAACCGAATGCAACATTGGTTCACAGGAGCAGCCTAGATTCGTCAAATTGTCAAGCAGTTTGACCAGAGAACAGAGGGCCGAATATATGCAGTTGTTGCGAGAGTTCACCGATGTGTTTGCATGGACATACAAAGACCTCAAGACGTATGACACATCTGTCATCGAGCACAAGATCTCGTTGAAGGAAGAGGCTAGGCCATTCAGGCAGAAGCTAAGACAGATAAATCCCATGTTGCTTCCCGTCATGGAGAAGGAAGTTAAAAAGTTGTTGGATGCACGAATCATTGTCCCCTTGAGATATTCTGAGTGGGTAGCCAATTTGGTCCCAGTAAGGAAGAAAAGCGGAGAAATCAGGCTTTGTGTCGATTTCAGGAACCTGAATAGAAGCTCAAAGAAAGACAATTACCCCCTACCTAAAATGGAACATATATTGCAGAGGGTAACTGGTGCATCTAGGATATCCATGATCGATGGGTTTTCTGGCTATAATCAGATATCGGTCATGCCTGAGGACAGGGAGAAGACAAACTTCACCACTCCTTGGGGCACATTCATGTATGCCAAAATGCCATTCGGGCTAATGAATGCAGGAGCAACATTTCAGAGAGCCATGGATATAGCCTTCATCAGAGAAAAAGACCAGTTTGTAGTGATCTACCTAGACGACATCACGGTCTTCTCCAAGTCTGATAAGGAGCACCGCTGCCACTTAAGGAGAGTTTTCTCGAAATGTCGGAGGTTTGGTCTTTCCCTGAATCCCAAGAAGTCCCTGTTTGCTATGCAGGAAGGGAAGTTATTGGGACATATAGTATCGACAGAGGGAGTGAGAATTGATCCCAGCAGGGTGGAGGCAATTCAAGCCTTATCACTTCCCAGGTCTAAAAAAGAGGTTCAAGCCTTTTTGGGGAAAATTAATTTTCTGAGGAGGTTTGTCTCAAATTTTTCCGAGCTAGTGAAACACATCACGACCATGCTCAGGAAGGGAAACGAAGTGAAATGGACCGCTGGGTCCAGGGCCTCTTTTGACCAAATAAAAAGGGCATTGACTGAGGCACCTGTGCTTATCGGTCCTGACTATTCCAAAGAGTTCCTAATTTTCTCCTTTGCTTCTTTTGATATGGTGGCGGCGGTCTTATTGTAGAAAAATGAGGAAGGGCATGAGCAGCCCATCGCCTTCTTCAGCAAGGCGTTAAGAGACGCAGAGAGCAGGTATGAAATCATGGAGAAGCAGGCCTATGCCTTAGTGAAATCTCTTAAATATTTTAGAGTCTATGTCTTGCATTCAAAGGTAACAACATATGTTCCTTCATCTTCCGTGAAGGACATCCTTGTGCAGCCTGACGTAGATGGGAAAAGAGGCCGATGGATCACAAAAATTCTAAAATTTGACTTAGAAATAAAACCCACCAAGTTGGTTAAGGGGCAAGGTTTAGCCAAGCTATTGGCTGAATTCAACTGCGAAGCCTTGGGAGTTAGTTTCATCAATACTCGCCTAGGATCTCAGCAAGCTGAATCGCCCAGCCAATGCTCTCAAGATGGCTTATCGCTGGCAGAATGTGCCTGGTATCGTGATATTCTGTATTTTCTGCAGGAGTTGAAGACCCCTGATGGAATGGGAAAAAGTAAAGCGAGGGCTCTTAAGCTCAAGGCGGTCAAGTATTGCCTCATTGACCAAACCTGGTACTGGAAAGACCCTCTAGGGGTATTTCTGAGATGCCCAGACCCGCAGGAGGCCCAGAAGGTTACGTTTGATTTTCATAGTGGCCTTTGCGGAGGTCATCATTTCTAGAAGACCATAGCCCACAAGATACTCCGGGCTGGGTATTACTGGCCCACTTTATTCCCCGATGTTTGCAGGGAGATCAAAGCTTGCACCAAATGTCAAAAGTTCTTAGGAAAACAACAGATCAAATCGCTGCCATTAAAGCCTATAGTATCTCCAACCCCTTTTCAGCAGTGGGGGTTGGACTTCATTGGAGAAATTCATCCTCCCTCAAGTGGTCAACATAGATGGATTCTGATAGCAACAGATTATTTCACCAAATGGATAGAAGTTGTCCCCACCAGAAGCACATCACACAAAGTAGTTATCAGCTTCCTGGAGGATATCATAGCCAGATTTGGTTGTCCCAGCAGGATCATCACCGATAACGTTGCTTCTTTCAAGTCTGAGCCTCTAATTAAGTTCTGTGAACAGTTTCATATCTCACTAGTTCACAATACCCCCTACTATCCCCAAGGCAACGGTTTAGCAGAATCCTCCAACAAAAGCCTGATAAAGATCATTAAAAGAATATTGGAGGACAACAAAAGAGCCTGGGATGCAAAGTTGAAATTTGCTCTGTGGGCCGATCGTGTCACAACGAAGAAGTCTCTGGGCACTTCGTCATTTCAACTAGTCTACGGAGCAGAAGCAGTTTTCCCTACTCAGATCGCCTTACCTGTGGCGAAGTTCTTTCAAGACTACGAGGGAGAACCAGATCATATGATCAGAAGAATTCATCAGATAGTGGAAGTACAGCAAATCAGAGAACAAGTGAGGGACACGGCTTACAGTCATTAGCAGAAGATCAAACAGGATTTTGACAGGAAGGTCAGGAAAAAGGAGTTCGAGATCGGGGATTTGGTATTTAAATGGGACGCACCCAGACAGGATAAAGGCAAGCACAACAAGTTCGACGCCCTTTGGATCGTCCCCTTTAAAATCTCTGAGATTTTCTCTAACAACACATATGGATTGCAGGATTTGGAGGGTGAAGAGGTTTTCAACAGTCCAGTGAATGGGCATTTTCTAAAAAAATGTTTTATTTAAGCCTTAGACGGCTCCTCTGTTTGTAAATATTGTCCTATTTTCTTGTTTTATTTTCTTTTTGCATGTTTTTCGGCTTAATAAGTGACTTTATAGCCCAATAGCAAGGCACTGAAGCTGCAGAAAGAGTTCTTAGAGCATCGCAGGGACGACTCTATCCCCCATGGAGCCTAATGTTAGTGATTATTTTTGTCATTAGGCGTAGATGCACCCAGGTCTGCAGGATGATCGGGAAACACCCAAGCGTAGCAGCGGAAGGACCCAACTTTCCGGTTACGAGTCAAGTGAGCGGGCAAGGTTTGATATCAACAGCCGAGACCCATCCGCGAAGCTGATCAACTGTCATCGGGATCTCGGGGCTACCAAGTTTCCTGACATATAACACCAAAGGAAGCCCTTATATTTCAAGGTTGAATCTGGGTCGTCTGATCCAGTGACGCGTGGCGCAATATCTAACCGCGTCGGCGTTTCGGCGGTCGGGAGTTCATGGGGTGAGAGTTTCGTGTTGTTCGAAACCCCGAACCCCGAAATGTCGATAGCGCCCAGGACAGGGCCCGTGGTTTTGGCATCTGGTCGTAAAGAAGGAGGTCTAGAAGAGGGGCGTTTTCGTTTTCATTTGGCCGAAGGTTCCGAACTAAGTCTCAGAAGGGGGGCACTGTGCTCTTCAGACTCCAATTCGACGTGATCTGGATCCCGATACCTGCTCGGAATGGATAAAGAAGAGAGAGGGTAGGTGAAACCTCGCATCACTCATTTATTGTAGAGTATGGAGGTCCCGACTGAAAGTCTACCCGGGAGGGTTCCCTGTACTGGTTCTTTTCAGGAAGGCCACACCAAGTCTTCAACTCGCCAGAGGAACCTGCACATGCCAATTCAGCATTCAAAGGGCCCAGCTACCCCCTGGCGTGATCCATGCTGAACTAAAGAGGCGTATGACAATGGAACAAAGGACAGATTTGATTGAGGAGACGACACCCATTGAAATTTCTAAGACGCCTCTACTGGGCGAAAGGAAGGGAAGAGTATATGTAGGCATTTTTGCCATTTTGTAAGGATCGATGGTAGAGCAGAGCTCCCGACTGTAAAGTTTTAACAGAGATTCTAGTTTTCTGGGTAGGCATTTGTATTTGAGATTTATTGTTTTATAACAAACAGTTTTCCTATCCCATCTATGTTTTCCTTTCATACCAGAGAATTCGTGATTGACTGATTCTCGTGAATCATTGCAGTTATGTTATGATGAAAGGTTCATTGTTGCACGATTGCATTCTCTGGTTTTGTGTTTGAATGTAAGATGATATTGCTTTCGAACGTCTTCTTCTACAGTCTGTTAGTAACTCGATGTTAGTACCAGACCTCTGCTTTTCCCTTATATAAGTCTTCCGCCTTTTTCACCATATAATACAACTCACTGTCTGAAGTTTATATAAGACCTCATTCACCCATGCATGCCTAGCCTAGTTTCTGAGTTGGAACGATATCATTTTGAGTTGGCTTCCATTCGGTCACCCCATCTATAAACCACTGTGACATAAAACTGATGGGCGTCGGGCTCTGCTCCTTCTAGCAATCCAGGAGTGACTTCCATCGCCAACATGTTCCTTTGGAGAATTTGGAGGTGGTTGTGAAATGGTAAAAGAAGTGGAATATGGAGGTTAAGGAGGTGGAGTATCGCCATTCCCTCCATTTCCTTTTGGAGTTTTATCAACATTATCTTCATTACCTCTTGGAGGATTTGAGCTTTCACCTTGCAACCTTGCATTTATTTCTTCAAATAAAACTTTTACCATTTTTGTCATATCATAAAAATATTTTCTGAAAGTTTCATCTTCTGAAGGAAGTGTTTCATGACTCTCCTCATGAGCCATACTTGGTGAATTCCTCCTTGAATCTTGAGGTGAATGTGTAGTTCTATTTCTTGAAAGTTGCGAACTTGGCTCTACAACTTTACCTTCTCCTCTTGTGAGCTTCAACCTTGTAAGCATCAGAAAACAAACACTTGCAAACAACTAAACCTTCAAAAAACTTTTTCTCTAATACCAACTTGATCTGAAAATGAAAAAACTTTGTGTGTACAAATTTGCAAGTGAAATATTTATGTGATTTAGGAAATTGGATCAAGTTGAAAACACATAAACTTAACGAGTTTTTTTTTTACTTAACATGAGCAGCATAAACAGACATAAACAACCATCATAAACAAGCACATAACACAACAAAATGATAAATGTGTTCACCCCTCTCTTGGGCTACATCTCCTGGTCCAGCTTCCAATGGATCATTTTCATTAATGCTCAAAGTTTCAAAATCAGTTCTTTACAATGCTCAAAATGCAAAATAAATGGCTTCAATGGCTCCAAAATGTCCAAAAACCCCTAGCTAGGCTCTTCCTGCAGTTTGGCTTAAAAATGAGAAGAATACCCTTCCTGGAAGTTTCTCCCCAATAGTTTGTTGTACCTACTCGCCAAAACGCACTCTGTCCCAACTAAACTTGGCCTCTATGTGTTTTTCGTGCCAAAAACCCAACACTCGCGTCATTCTTGATCGTGGGTGCAATTGTCGCATGGTTAGAGGGATAGGCGCCTTAATGGGCAGAGGGCGTGGTCGTGTGGCCCCCATGTGGTCGGGCACTGACCTACATTTCTGCACCCATCTAGTTATCCGTTAGAACCTTCATGCCAATGCTCATATGGAATTGTGGTAAGGGGTAATGACCAGGGTTAGGGCTAATCCCTAGCCCTTTCTCCACTTGGATGAACCATTAATGAAACTTTAAATAAATGTTTTAAACAATATGGTTAAGAAACATGCGGTAGGTGAGCTGGTGGCCCTTCCTATGCGGAGACTCTGCCATGTCGAAGGTCCCAGGTTCAACCCTCACAGACTCCAACAAAATTTTACACCAATAACCAACGATGGGGTTCCACGTGGCACCTTTCCATTCGCCACCAAATGACATGTGTCAGTCATGGATTGGTCCACATCAACCTACCAACTCAGCTTTCCACATCATCACCTTGGCACATCACCTATATTGTCCCCTCTCCACGTTAGCAATATGGTCTGCACAGTCAGCTTGTATGCTCTACACAATCAACATTTTTCTTGTTTGGAAAAGTGGACAAAACATGATATCTCTCACATACGATGTCCATTTGAGCTCGTTCAAGTTGCGTTGGGATCATGAGGACGATATCTACACAATGAATCTATTTTCAAGCAATTATGAACACTTTGATTTTTTAGCATATTTTGATCCCCTAGATCAGTGCAATAGTTGTGTGAATTCAAGTCTATCTCGCCTTCACCTTAAGGATTTTTCCTCTTCTGAGACTTTGCAACACTCTTGTTGTCCCATGCTTCTTGAGGAGACTTTGATTTCCTTCGGAATCTCATGCTAGATCTATCACTTTTAGAAAGTGATGTGCCATTATTTTTCGTAGATGGTGTTAGTGATCATGATCTCAGCTCTTTTCTTGAAGAATCCTCTGCTTATGATACTTTTGAGCATTCTTTTTCCCCATACCCCAATCCTACATATCAGGGTCATCCTTCAACCTTTGGTGGTTGAATGATGCATTGACCATCAATACCAAGACCTCCTCCTTTATACCCCTTCTTCCTCAACAACTTCAAGCCAATGACCTTGGTGTGCCTTTCAGAAACTCCAAAAGAGGCATCATCATTAATAAGGGAAGGAATGGAACATGGAAAATTATTTACCTCCATTCATGTTTGTGACACTTGGTGATCTTCCTGAAGTTTGGCCAATTGCTCCTCCTGGTTGGATGAAGTTATAGATGAGGCTTCTAGGAAGTGAGATCGGAAGATAAGGGAAGGAATGGAACATGGAAAATTATTTACCTCCATTCATGTTTGTGACACTTGGTGATCTTCCTGAAGTTTGGCCAATTGCTCCTCCTGGTTGGATGAAGTTATAGATGAGGCTTCTAGGAAACCACCTTGGTTACCTAGTGTATGAAGAGCATCCTCTATTATCTGATAATATGTGCAAGTATTAATGTTTTCATAACAAGAAGCATAACTGATATACTTTCCATGGCCACAATTTTGTCTAGCCTTGGAGGGACGTTATGCTTCTCTTGTAGTAGAGCATTTCCCAACTTGCTCCTCCATAGCTTGTAGCTGCAATCGTAGTTTTCTCTTTTCTTCTTCAGACTCTTGAAGCAACCTCCTCAATTCAGTGTTCTCTACTTGAATGGTCTGGTTGATTTCTTTAAGCTCAATAATCCATGCTTGTTTCTTTGCTTTGCCCATGATTATATTCACAATCTGCAAAATTTGTTAGACCTGCTCTGATACCACTTGATCTAGGAATTTCTTTGAGATATTTCTCTACAAAAATCCTATAATGGGGACCTTTTACTGATGCTTAATCACATGTGAACATGATTAAATAATCATTAAGCATTGCATATGAACATAAACAAATTGTCATAATTATGTACATGTGTGTAATTAAATCTCTACTTAATCAAGCGAGAATGCAATCAAAACTCACACATATAATGTTAAATCCATGTGTTAACG
>CBVK0100189872.1:0-13733 GCA_900067695.1 Picea abies | reverse complement strand
TGAACATACATATAGCATGTCAAACAGTAGCCAGAAGACCGATCCTACATATAACCACTTCCTGATCAATATCAAAGCATTTTATGCATTCCAATAGATTTTTGTTATGAAAAGGATTTTAGTAATCAATATGACAAGAAGAAAATCTCTCAGCAATCACATCTCATCTGCTAAATTCCCATTATGGACACTCAACAATACACACATGGCTGGGGTCTAACATGTGAATCCAAAATGTCTATTTGGTCAAATTCCATGTATCTGTTCATCAGGCTGTGGTTTAGTAGTAAGTGGGGGCACTTGCCACAACAATGACCCAGGTTTGAAACCTGGTGGACAGGCATCACCTTATAAAGGGATGCATTCAAGAAGAGAAGGGAATGCATTTATGCAGTTGTTGTACATGTACATGATAGAGAGTTTCATAGTCCTTCTATCTAAGCAAAGGGCATTTTGCTAGCCCAAAAACCTCAAGCATCTGGCACACTGAGAATGAGTATTCTAAAAAGCTTAACATATCAGGCAGAAACAACATACTATTGTGCTGTGTTTCATAATCTATCAATACAGGATCCAAAAACATGCATCTACTGTTATTAAAGTAAGCTGTATTTTGCTCCATATTCAAAACCTCTGAGGGGAGAAACACTGTATTTTGCTCCATATTCAAAACCTCAGAGAAGAAACAGACCTGCTAATTGACCTTTCATACACAATATATTGAATTAGCAAGGGATTCTAGAGCTAGTACTTGTTTCTCAAGGTTCAAGGATTTCTTGGAACCTTTTGCATGTGTATAATGCAAGTAAGAAAAATTTCCAGCTATCTTGTGAAAACACAACAACAAAAAAGGTGAGCACACCACAAACACACATCAGTGAGAAGCATTGTTCAAAGAAGGTACAAACCTCTATACCCTCCGAAAAGGAATCCACATGCCGGATCTTCTTCGCTGATTTTGAATTTTCATCTGAGAGTCATCAAAAACAGAATAAGCATCCAGATATACAGATGAAATGAGAAACAAATAACACCCTATAGATTCATCTGTAGAAGCATATCCCTATATGGGATTTCATTTGACATTAACACTCTCCTCCTAAGATGTATAACAACTAAATAAAATGCTTTTAAAAGAGTCATTAGACATTGATATCTTTCCTGCACATAAAAGATATACATGCCTTCAAAAGAAATATCAGAGGCTTTCACAGACAGAGTTAGAACAAATATAAACTCAAAACATAGGCCCACTGGACAGAGAAAGCCATGGGAAGCAGGGATTAAAAAATTTAGTAATCTCAAACATTTTTCTGAATAATTTGTTAGAAATGTAACTTGGGAGGTCACACCATGATTTTGTGATGTTTTACATGGTGGGGACCATTTTGACTTTCCTAAAGTGTTTTATAATAAAAAAGTGACTATGTTTTTCAATGACTTAAGTGAAAAGTTAAGTTGTGGGTCCCAAAAAGATTTGTGAGCATTTAATAATAAAGTGTATTATTAAATGAGCATTTAATGTGAGCCTTTAGATATGATTGATCTCAGCCATTGATGAGTTAGTTGAGATTAGTTAGTTAGGGTTTTGGGAAGAGGAAAAATATAAAAAGACATCTAGGGAAAGAGAGAAAACATTATTGAAGTCACATTGTCATTAATTGAAGAGAGAGAGCAATTAATGAGTTGGAGAAAAGTAGAGCAAGAGCAGTATTTCAAGCACAGTTTCCAAGAGAGATTTCCATACAA
The DNA here is from genome assembly GCA_900067695.1 of Picea abies. Classification (NCBI taxonomy): domain Eukaryota; kingdom Viridiplantae; phylum Streptophyta; class Pinopsida; order Pinales; family Pinaceae; genus Picea; species Picea abies. The sequence goes on along the minus strand of CBVK0100189872.1, from coordinate 11,984 downwards.
CATGAGCATTTAATTTCTGGGCCGTACTGTTGTATACACAGTTGGAGGGCGCATTTATTATTTCTAGGCCGTACAGTGATTTCCAACACGCAAATTGAGGTTAATACAGTTATTAATGAAGGCCATACAGTTCCAGATTGCAAGCACGCATTTCTAGACTGATTTATGTGCATTTATTGCTGGTCTGAACAGTCCGTACAGTGTACGGAATTGACAAAAAGGGAGCAGTAACAATCCATACAGTTTCTAAAGACAAATGTTGGTCAGATGAGGAGATAAGTACAGCTTGAATCATTGTAATTTGTACTTGAAATAAAATATTCTCTCTATCTTTGGGTTGCCTCACAATTCATGAGGATTTTCCTTGGCTTATGCCTAATTTCTTGTGTCAACTGCTTATAGTAGGGTCTGATCCTACTTGGTTGATTGGTACTTTCATTTCAGTTTCAATTTGATTCCAGTTCATTAAATGCATGTGGTGTAATTGGTTAATTAATAACTCAGATTAAATGCAAAGTCAAGTGTTTCAGCGAAGTGTTTGACAAATTGTATACACAGTTGGAGGGCGCATTTATTATTTCTGGGGCATACAGTGATTTCCAACACGCAAATTGAGGTTAATACAGTTATTACAGAAGGCCGTACAGTTTCAGATTGCAAGCACGCATTTCTAGACTGATTTCTGTGCATTTATTACTGGTCTGGATAGTTCGTACAGTGTACGGAATTGACAGAAAGGGAGCAGTAACAGTCTGTACAGTTTCTAAAGACAATTGTTGGTCAGATGATGAGATAAGTATAGCTTGAATGATTGTAATTTGTACTTGAAATAAAAGATTTTCTCTATCTTTGGGTTGCCTCACAGTTCATAAGGATTTTCCCTGGCTTATGCCTAATTTCTTGTATCAACTGCTTACAGTAGGATCTACTTGGTTGATTGGTACTTTTATTTCAGTTTCAGTTTGATTCCAGTTCATTAAATGCATGTGGTGTAATTGGTTCATTAATAACTCAGATTAAATACAAAGTCAAGTGTTTCAGCCAAGTGTTTGACGAAAGGTTTCAGTGAAGTTTTGCTTTTTGTCATAGAAAATCTACATAATTCAACTATTCCCATGCATATCAATCCCTGAATACTATGTATTAAAAAACAGATATATGAACCAACAATTTGACACTTGGAAATGTAAACTCCAATGAATAAAAAATAGATCAAGGTTGACAAGGTAAATAGACAATGAAGATATTATGATTCACAAGGTCACACTCCCTTAAATGCAAATATACTTATCTTTCTCATTTTTCAAATTTTTTGTTTGAAAATGTTTCTACTCTATTAACTACTTAACAATCATGCATTTCTCACCAATTCATGAATTTGTAAAGGTATTAAAATTCATTTTATCCCTCATAATGATTCATTAACAATCGCTTCAATTGCATTTTGATTAGTTTGTCAAAGCCTTCTAATAACCTAGCAATTGTAGATTTTTAATGACAAAATGAGAAATATTTCATTCACACATTTCTTGAAACACTTAGCAACCTAGAGATAACTATCTTCATAAATTTCAGAAATGCATACCCACATTCAGAAATTTCCATAAGCAGAAATACACATTGCTAAGCAAAATATGCAGCGGAAATACACAGTGGACAGCAACCCATAACTCACAGAAATTTAGGCAAATGCCAGGGAAAACCCCAATGTGGGGAAACCCAACGAGAGAGAAAGATGTTATTATTTTTCTACAGGAAAGTTTAGAACAACATCAATAACACTTTTCAGCCAAGAGAAATACCTCTTACAGCACAAAAACTGTCCCCTACATTGAAAACCATGCCACAGTCCGTATAGCTGTACGGATTTGTTGAAAGTTGGCACCTTGAAATTCGTGCCACAACAGGTAGTTGTACCTTGTCTTCTGTACAGCTGTCCTTCAGAGAATTCTTCAAGGGCTGCCTCGAAAACCATGCCCAAGCTTGCCTCGATTTTCGTGCCTCAAGAATGCTATTGTACGACCTGTACGGATCCGTACAGTACGACCTATCCCAGCAACTATCACTGCAGCAAATCAAAACAGAAAATGTCTCCTTGGGATTTGTGCCCTAGCTCTATTGGGAATCGTGCCCTTCTTGATACTCACTTTCCTCTCTCAAGCAATCTCTCAACTCAACTCCTCTCTTCTTCTCCGGTGTGTTCTTCTCACATCCCTAAGCATGTATATGTACTCTTCTCTTTTCCCAAGAAACCCTAACTTACATAACCAACTCAATCTAATGGCTATCATAAGTCTAATATGAGGGCTCATATTTAATGCTCCTCATTAATTACAAAATAAGTAATAAATGCTCATTAAATACTTTTTGGTTCCCACAACTTAAAATCACTTTAAGTTGTAAAGTACATTCACTTTATAAAAGCACTTTATTTAAAAAGTCACTTTACAAATAAAACATGTCTAGGAAATATGACTTTATGTCCCCCCCATGACAAAACACAAAAACATGAATGAGGACATCCCTTGTTACATTGCAACAACAACCAAGTCTTTATTTCCTGTGTTTACTACTATTACCTTGTCCTCTGCGGAGATTTTCCTTGAATCTTTTATTGATAAAAGAGATTTCTCATTTTCCTTTTATCTTTTGTTGATCAATTGACCAATTATTCCATGATATTTACAACTTCACATTTGTATATCCTAGACTATACCTTCAAGCTACATACTGAAATAATGGCATGATATATTCACCCCTTCATCCCAGCCAATTCTACATTCAATGGAAATGCATATCATAACACCAACCTCTACTACCCACTCCCCTCCCCCACTTGCTATAAACCAAACTCATACCCTCAAATTAATAATTCCATTGATTTATCGAAATATAAAGTGCAATAAAGTGGAGGTGGAAAACAGAGCCTTTCTTTCTTGAGCTACTTTATAGTTTGTTTGTTGCTCCATGGATGTTTCCCTCTCAAGGGTTTTACTACATAATATTGTTGTCTCTATCTTTGATATATGTGAGTTACTTTTCTTTGGTCTGTGTTCTTGTAAGTTTTGTCGACTTGTAATTTTCATATGGTATTTGAGCACTTTTGAGGATAACCCCTTTTTTGGTTTGAAAATTGAGGTAGATTGCCATAACTTTGGAGATTTTTTTTGTTTCAGCCATTTCCATGTATTGTGGAGAAAATATGACTATTTCATTGCCTCTGGAATGTCCTTTTCAGCTAGAAATCATTTTCATTTCACTCCAAAGGGCCTTCATATGCCTGAGTTATGGATATTTTCATCCAATGATTTGTTAAATTTTAATGATTGGCTCAAGCACATGTAGTTTCTTTTCAATTTAGCATGAACTTGAACCATAAACAATGCAACAACACAAAATACAATAGCTGAAGTAAACCAAGATCACAAGAAGAATAACCATGCACAAGACACAAGAAGTTATCCTGGGAAAACCCTTCTTAACCAAGGGAAAAACCCAGCAACCCTTCGCTATATTGCCAAGAGAAGAAACCCTCTCCACCAAAAATATGGGTGCCAATAAAGGTGGCCCTCAAGACAAAATCCTAGCGCACACAATAGGGTACTCTATGACCAAGAAAGATAGTGCATAAGAAGTGCGCACCAAATTACAGCTTTCCAAGTAATGCGTTGAGAGTGAGTGAGATGATCCTCAATGGGGATATATCTCTCAATGAATAGACATGTCTTAACTCAATGAATAGACATGTCTATTGGCACAATAGGGCCGACTTGTACAACTGAATAATACAATTAGTCTTTTACATAATATTAATTGTGTTTACATAGTAGGGCCGACTTGTACCATTCACAATACAAATTAGGGTTTTACAATAGTCTTACTCTTTGACAATATAGCAAGGGGTCTCTCACACATCCTCTAGTGCTCTGCCACTAGGTACAAGTCCACATGTGCTCAACCACAAGGGACGTCACTCTTAAATAGATCAACTCAACTAAATCCACAGGAGTACGAACTGGAGAGCCATCTCAAGTCAACTCAACTAAGTCCATAGGAGTACGACAGGAGACCATCTCAAGTCATCTCAACTCAGTCCAGAGGAGCACGACAAGAGACCAACATAAGTTAACTCAACTCAGTCTAGAGGAGTACGACTCACCTATCACATAGGTGTTCTCTCAGATCAACTCAACTCAGTCTAGAGGAGTACGATCTGGAGAATGTCTTATGACGCTGCAATCATCAACAATATCTCATCTCAATGTGTTTCGATTTGTCATGAAACACAAGATTCTCGTAGAGCTTTATACAACTCTGGTTATCACAGTGAATAACTGTGGGTTCCAGCTCAACACTGAACAAATCTGAGAGTAGCTTTCTGAGCCACACTGCTTCTCTACTGGCAACACTTGCAGCAATGTATTCTGCTTCTGCAGTGCTTTGGGCTATGGAGCCCTGTTTCCTGTTGGACCAGGAGATCATAGCTGAACCCAAACTGAAACAATATCCGAAAGTACTCTTTCGGTTCACTGTACTGCCCATCCAATTTGAATCTGTATAGCCATGAAGCATTACACCTCCACTAGAAGTGTATCTGAGCCCATAGGTTATAGTCCCTTGGACATATATGAGAATATGCTTAGCAACAACCATAAGAATGTGTTTCGATTCACACATGAATTGGCTGAGGGCATTCACTACGTAACAAATGTCCGGTCTGGTGTGTACTAGATACATCAAGGACCCAATAATCTGACGATATGTGGTAGGATCTTCTGGGACTGAACCTGTAGCTTGATAATGTAACTTCTTCAGGTTTGAAATCATAGGTGTGGTCATGGACTTACAGTCCAACATCCCAAATCTGTGAAGCACATCAACTGCATACCTGCTTTGTGAGAGAAAGATCTCACCAGGTCTCTGCCACACCTCTAAGCCAATAAAGTAATGCATAAGACCCAAGTCCTTCATTTCAAATTCTGTTGGTAACACCCTCTTAGTCTGAGCTTTCAGATGTTCCTCTCCAGTAAGGAACAAATCATCCACATATAAAACCAAGATAACAGGATGATTCTTTACAATATTTATATAAAGATTAGGATCTGCTATACTCTTGGAGAACCCAAGACTTTGAAGAAAATTGTCAATTCTTCCATACCAAGCTCTCAGAGCTTGTTTCAATCTGTACAAGGCTTTCTTGAGATTGCAGACATGGGATTCTTTCCCATGGATCACGAAACCCTCAGGCTGCTCGATATAAACCTCTTGCTCAACTTCACCATTAAGAAAGGGAGTCTTAACATCCATTTGGTGAAGTTTCCAATAAAAAACTGAAGCAAGAGAGATGATGATTTTGATAGAGGTATACCTGGCAACAGGAGCAAAGATCTCGTCATAATCAATTCCTTCTTTCTGAGAGAAGCCACGAGCCACAAATCTAGCTTTGAATTTTTCAACACTGCCATCTACTGCATGCTTTATTTTGTAAATCCATTTAGAGGTTACTACTGATTTGCCTTGAGGTCTTGGGACCACTTCCCATACATCATTCTTCAATATTGACTCGTACTCTTCTATCATGGCATCCTTCCATACTTTATGTTTGGCAGCCTCATCAAAAGTGGAAGGTTCCGAGTCAATCACAAGATTCAACTGAGCTATCAAACTTGAGTATTTATCTGGTTTCTTGCTTACTTTGAAGGTACCTTTAGGTGCTGCATGCTTTTCTGCTTCTTTTAAAATTTCACGGCACCAAGCTGGCTTCCTTTTGATAGGAGGTTTCTCTACGGGAAAGTCAACAGAATCCCTTATGGGATCCACTGAAGGTTCTCTGGTCTCCTCCCTCTACTCATCTGAAAGTGGTGAATCTGAAGGTTTTGGAGATGGAGCTTCCTACTCCTCTGTATCACATGGAAGTTCTCTGGAACGACGAAAGGCTGCTTCCTCATGGAAGGTCACATCTCTACTGACCTCTATGAACTTTTGCCCTGGTATACAGATTCAATATGCTTTTGAGGTTTCCCTGTACCCCACAAAGGTGCTCTTCTTTCTAAAGGGCTCTAACTTAGTCCTCTTTTCTTTTGGTACATGAATGTAGATAGGACTACCAAAAATTCTCAAATGGTCAACTAAAGGCTTCTTACCGGTGAAGACTTCTTCTGGAGTTTTCTCTTCCAGGGCTTTATGAGGACACCTGTTTTGAATATAGACTGCATTGTTTGCAGCTTTGGCCCAAAGAGACAATGGAAGATTCTGATCATACATCATGGCTCTGGTTGCTTCACAAATTGTCTTGTTCTTTCTATTTGCAACCCCATTCTGCCGAGGATTATAAGGCACAGTCAACTCCCTCTTAATCCCAGAAGCCTGGCAAAGATCATCATACTTGTGGGAGTCAAACTCTTTTCCATTGTCTGTTCTGAAAACACGGATATATCTACCTGTCTGATTCTCAACAAGATTCTTAAAATCCTGAAATTTACTGAAAGATTCATCTTTAGTTTTTAGAAAATAAATCCAAGTTTTACGAGAACAATCATCAATAAAAATGATATAATTCATGGACGGAGCAGTCATAGGTCCACAAAGATTAGAATGAATAAGATCTAATATACCATTAGTTTTTCTATTATTGTGAGGGTAAGCTTTCTTTGTATTCTTACCAAGAGCACAGCCTCTACAAATACTATCATGCTCAAAAGAAAAAAACTGGCATCCATGTTACCATCTTTTGCAAACCTAGGAAAGCATTATAGTTGAGATGTCCAAACCTTCTATGCCATAGTTCGCAAGGGTTGATCATCTCATGAGCTAATGTTTGAATAACTTGCCCAATGACTTTGTAAAGCCCACCTTCTTGAGTTCCGATTATCATGGTTGAGCTCATACTTTCATTTGAGGGCCACATAAGAGACTTTCCTTTGGAGAAGGCTACTGAGTACCCTTTACTTTCTAGAACTGCAACTGAGATAAGATTTTTCTTTAATCCAAGAACATAAAGAATTTCTTCAATATGAAATACATTACTTAACTGAAGCTGGAAAGATGCTGATCCAAATCCTTTGATGGCATAGGTGCCATCATCACCCAATTCTACCTTCACATTGAACTTCTTATCTCGATAGTTCACAAGGTTTTGTTTGAAGCCTGTCATGTGCTTGGAGGCCCTGCTGTCCACTAGCCAAACTTCTTCTGATTTGGTGATAGTACCAGAGAGAGATGAAACAAGGTAACTTTCTCTGCGCTGTTCTTGTTCTTTAGTAGCAGCTTTGGTTCTCCTTCTTTGAGGCTCTTCTTCCTCAGTTGCAACTGAAGCAAGGAACCTGCCTCTCCGTTTCTGCTGTGAAGGAGGGTTCCTGCAGTCTTTTGCATAATGACCTAGCCTTTTACAGTTAAAGCATCTTACTTTATACAAATGAGAGTGAAAGTGAGAGTGCTTACCTTGGGGTTTCTTACCTTTGCCTTTGTGCTGAGAAGACCTCTTCCACTTCTTGGCTTTGACTGAAAGAGCATTGTCTTTCACCGTTGAGGGTTCATTTATGCTTTTGAGTCTACCCTCTTCTTCCAGGCAATCCACAATGTCTCAAAGTTGGGTTGAACTTCTCTTCCATTGACTGATGAGAGAAATGTCTCCCATGAGTTAGAAAGACCATCTATTGTTGTTTGTAAAAGGTCATCATCATCCACTGCAACTCCAATTGCTGCAAGTTGATCTCTTGTTTGGGCAATTTTGGAAAAGAAGGCAGAGATGGTTTCATCCTTTCCCATCTTTAATGTACGTAGTTGTTTCTTCAAAATCCTCTTATGAGTTGGGACCTTCTTGTCATATAGATTTGCTAGGGCATCAAAGCATTCCTTAACTGTCCTTAGATGAGCAATACGAGGCATCATGCTGTCTTTAACTGAGTCAAAAATGACCCTCTTGGCTTTGGCCCGCCTCTTCTTATAGGCTGCTCTTCCTGCATTTGAAGTAGGTTCTTCTATCACTCTGGTAACCAGCTCATCCAAGTCACCTTCTTCAAAGATATTAAAAACCCTAGCCTTCCAGGCATTGAAGTTTGAAGCCCGTTCAAGCCTATCTTCTGCTTTGATTGAAGATGAAGCCATACTGAAAACAAGATCTGATATAAAACAAGTTTACTGCTGATCTGCAAAACAAACCCTTAGGTGTGGATCTACGTAGGCTCAAAAGTCTGCGACAATTGAACTCTTTTCATGCCCTAAGCTCTGATACCATGTTAGAATTTCAAGGGCAAACTAGAAACAAAAATATCCTTTTAAAATTTTATTTACTACAGTGGTTTTAGATCAACAACACATTCAAAAATTTATGATGTATACCAATAACAGAAATAAAACAATGGATCTGGACATTACTAAAGAAAAAACAGATCTGAACATTACATTAGCAAAAAACAAGAAAACAGATTTGAACATTATATTAGCAAAAGCAAGGAACAAATCTGTACATTACCTTAGCAAAAACAAAGAACATATTTACCTGATGTGCATGTTGTTGTCCTCTTTTCTATATGCTCAGAAAAGGCTATAATGGTCATGGATCAAACCCTCAAGGGTAGATCTCATCATGATCTCGTGGATAGTTTTTCCAAGAAGAACTTTAGGTAGATCTCAAAAACCAATCAGCATACTAAACATCAAGTACATGGCTGATATAAAAACCCCAATGACCAATCTAGAGGTTGAAAGAAACCCACTAACAACCCTTAACAAAAACTGTTCAAGAAGGAATTGTTATAGCAAAAAGGTGGCATAAATTAGGGCTGCCTCAACAAACCCAGATTTGAGTGATGAAGGCTGTAACTAGGTGACAACAATTAGGGGGCACCAGAACTGAGGCAAGAGGCAGCATAAGGGTGGCAACAAGAACAACAAGGAGGTGGTGGTAGACTGGAAGAGAGGAGAGGAAGAGGCCGCACCACAATACCAATCAGAACAAGAGAGCCGCAACAAATTTCAGACCAAGAATAGTTTTGGAGGAATGAGAATGAGTGAGTGTGAGAGGGGGAGAGGTCTCCTATTATAGTTTGGGTAGTAGGTTAGGGTTAACTAAACTAACCCTTACTTTAGGGTTAAATTAAAACCCAACAATAAAACAAGTTAAAATAATTAATATTTTAATTCATAAAATATTAATTAGAAAGTCAATAGGTTAAGAAGGGGAGAACCACAGTCAAGGCGGCTAGCAAAGAACCAAACCACATAAGATTAAGGAGGACGTGGCTCAAGCAAGGGGGGGGGTTGCCAGTAACAAGACAAAGTCAAAGGGGGTTCTTCAATGGAAAAATGTCCACATAAGTCTCATGATAACTTATAAGCTTTTATCATCCCAGCATAAGAGGAAGGTCAATGATGTGATCATGTCCTCCTTCTTAACTGCTCCTAGGTCTTCATGGACCATCCCGGGGGAGAAGAAGATCACAGATCATCTCGTCTTGGTACTTAACCAAGAACTGCCTGGTCCCAGACCAGGATACCCTGAACACATCTGGGGGCCCTAGATCACCACTAGGGTCTTATCACCAAGGTACACAACCAAGGATCAATCCAAGCACCGAGCAAGGATTCCCTGGACCACATCCAGGGGCCCTAGAACACATCTAGGGACTTACATCATCAAACTGCTTGGTCCTTGACTAAGAACCCCAACAATACACTAGGGGCCCTCACTAGGGTCTTTTGCCATGACTCAAACTGCTTGCTCCCAGACCAAGAACCCCAGGAGTGTACTAGGGATCCTAGATCTCAGCTAGGGTCTTTGCCATCCTCCTGGAGAATGGCTCTTGGAGCTGCTTAATTTTAACAAACACAACTACCAATTTGCAAAAATAAATTGGTTCACACTAGCAGTTGAAGCTGTAATGTACTTTGCTTTTGTTGAGCTCTTGTATCCAAACTAAAACAATAGCCTAAAGTGCTCTTTCATGTCCCTAATCTCCTGCCCAATTTGAATCAACAAAACCATTAAGTCAAAACTCACCCATCTCCTATATGCTGCATGCCATTATGCATGGTGTCCTTCAGATATTGGAGCACATGCTTAGCAACTTTCCAATGACATTGTCTGGGCTCCACTATGAATTGGCTCAATGTATTTATTGCGTAAAAAATGTTTGGCCTGTTCTTCACTAGATACATTAATTATCAATTATTTGTTGGTATAAAGTAGGTTACATGTATAATGATAACAAATAGTGTTAGGGTTAGTTAGGTGTTTAGATCACCTCAATCATCTTAGGGTACTATAAATGATGTAATGCATGATGAGGTAGGTGAGAGAGTGGTACATGTATTTGGCACATGGGTAGCCTACCTATGACTAAAGTTTAAACTTGTGGTGTATTGCTAAAACATTATTATTATTTAAAAACAAAAATGCCTCCTTCGATTATTAATATAAACAAGTATTGTATGCACTGGTCATTTTATACAAAAAAGTGGGTTGCTGAACAACCACCACAAGCTAACTCAAAAGTGGGTAGAGCCCACTATCAAAATTTCCTTTGAGCACTATAATAATCAATAATGCAATTAGGAGATACATTAATGCTAAAAGTAGTCCAACTTGCATAAAGCCATAGATAATAATAAATTCTACCCTTTTGGCAAACATATCCAAAAGCACACATAACACAGATCATAATTCATACAATTGTTATTTCCCTTGGGGGTGAGTCCCCAACCATCATTCATTGGTTTTGGCTCTGGCATTACAATGTTGATGTCTGTAGCTCAGACAGGTATTTCCACAAGGAGTGTCTAACTTGTGGAAATTGTCATTTAATGACTCCTATGCTTTTTGGGAGTTCACTTTATTAATTAATTAATAAAGTGAACATCTCTTTATAAAGTGAGTTTAATTTAATAAAGTGCCTAAGTTTTGGCACTAGTGATTTAAATTAAACGTGAGCCATTGATCAAATAGGACAATGAGATTTAATCTCGTCCGTTGAGATTAGGGATTTGGACCAACTCAATGTTATAAAAAGACAACAAAGGGAAGAGTCAAGATACACATTGATTATTCACAGTGAGTGAGTAATTTGGCGAGGAGAAAACAAGGCAACAACAGTGGCACACAAATCGAGGTGTGAAATTTCTAAACCCAATACACTTTAAACCAATCAAATTAATTTTTAACTGATTATTCAGGGTTTTTCTTCACAATAAATTAAATACACAACAAAAATAAATTACCAGGAACTGAAAGTAAAAGTAGACAGCAATCACATCAAATGTACACACTTATTTTTGGACAATAGTCCCCGGAAAAACCCAAGGTGGGAAAACCGGTGCAACAAATATGAGATTTTATTATTTCTGAGCAGGAAAATATGGAAATTTCTTACAAAGTAAATCGACCTTTGCCAATAGCTGAATAATCTTCAGCAAAACCTTCTCCAACAAAACCGTACGACCTCCCTAGATCCTCCAAAACAGAACTAGAACGAAACAACAGCTAGAAGGTGAGACTTTGCGTGAATGTACGGCCCTCCCGCGTCACCCCTACGTCACTCTGTACGACCCTGCCGGATTTGAAGCTTAGCCTCTGCGATTTGGTGAAGATGTGAGTCGATTCATCTGCTAGACTCTCCTCTGTCCTCCTGCAAAAACTCACCTGTAAATCTGCAATTGATCTCTCTCTGGAATCGACTTCTCTCTCACTTGTGCGCCCCTCTAGCCCAACTGATCTTTTTATTCTTCATTGAGCAAGTGAAACCCTAATCTCCAAAATGATTGAGGGTTGAGATCAACCCTCACCCTCATGATGAGATCAATGGTCAAGATTAAAAGACCACAACTTAAATTATTTTTCACTAACTTTAGAAAAAGTACTCAATAAAGTCAAGTGAAAATTATAACACATCAACAGTGCTTTTCCTAAGTTGGACTTAGGAAAACATTTAATTAATCACCTTAGCCTAAGTTTCATTGTCCTCCATCTGATCCAGGTGGATATCGAT
>CBVK0100189871.1:0-13734 GCA_900067695.1 Picea abies | reverse complement strand
GACTTCAAGTCACTGGTTTCCTTCTTGTTGGATACACTCATGATCATATTGATCAAATGTTCAGTCATTTTTCAGTAACATTGAAGAGGGAAAATGTTGGAAGTCTACCATCATTGATTGAATGTATCAAGAAAGCATACAATCCAGAGCTTGTTTTTCATATATTAGAAGAAATTGTTGACATGAGAAGATTTATTCAGGGATCGCATCATGAAGAAAAATGTATTGAGAAGCTTAATGACATTAGCTTCCAACATCAATTTTGTTTCAAAAAAATTGATGGGAAAACACTTATACGGGGAAAGCAGTATTCAACTACTACAAAATGGGGGCCTTCATCAAGTTTATCATTTTTTAAGTTTGTTGGTTTAGATATCTGATTTTATACCTTTAACATGATTGACCCAGGTTCAAGTCTACTGGGGTTCCAACAAAGCCTCTAAAACTATCGGCCCTCCTGGTAAACTTGAAGGCAACACAATACACAGAGTGCACTGCGTAGTCTCACCTGAGATAGTCTTAATGGGTGACTGCAATACTCAGGTGTTTGAAGTCCAAGATTGAGTGGAGATCTGTGAGGTATGCACTGAGAGTTTTGTTTAACTTATTAAAGTAGTATACTGTCATTCTCGATTATGCATGTAATATGATCAATTCATTCATTCATCATGCTAACATCTACCCATAAACAATAAAAGAGACACAATCATTCAATCACATAACACAGGTTTTACCATGGTTCACCCCCCCTGGGCTACGTCCAAAAAGATATGGCTCTCAAGCTCTTCTATTATGGCAGTTCTGAAAACTACAGCACCACGCGCTTTACAACTCATCCTCAGTCGGGTCAAGATCTATTAAGAGGCGGACTAGATGACACCAGGCTCCTCAGCCTGCGATCTAACCCTCAAGATCTACCCTCCCGACTCTCTATAGCTCAACAACTTACAAAATTGGGTCGTATGACAAAATCATTACATCCAATTATCAAAACATGAATCCTCTCTTCTGTCATCTCTTCAGATTACAACTACTGCCTTCTATATCTCTCACTCTCCTCTCTAGACATCCTAGGTATCTATATATATACATTTCTGGCACATTATCCATTACAATGTATTACAAAAACCCTAACCCTAACGTCGTTAGGTCTTCCATGCATGAGTGCTTGTTGCTCTTTCTTCTAGCTGTCGCTTTCCTTGTGCATGCCTTTCTTCCCAAAATAACCTTTCTTTCTGATTTGGCCTTCTTCCAACATGCCCCCAACATTGACATGTGGCTCATCCCAAGCAACCTAACCCCTGTGTGCTTCATCGATCTCCCTTGTGATCACTTGAAACTTCTCCATGAGCTTCGTTGCTTGCATTTGGGCCTGCGCGGTCTTCTCCTTGAGTGCATCCAATACCTGCGCTGCAATCTCGTTGTTGACCAACCTAGCACATTCTACCTGGGTTTGTGCCATGTATGTTTTGGCCTCCTCTGCTTGTGTAATGACCTCTGTTGCTCGCTCCTGGAGAAGTTCCATTTGAGCCCGACGCTCCTTTTTTTACGTCTGCGCAGTTATGATTTCTGCCCGCAGTTTCTTCATGTCTTGTGCTCGTTTGACGTGCTCCGTGATTGACATTGTCTTCTGCCTCTGCTTGAGGTCTTGGATATATGTGCTTATCCTTTCTCCTTCCTAGTCCCACTTCTGGACCCGCTCATCCTCTTCCAACTTTGTCTAGAGCTGCACTGCTTTCTCGAACAAGTCATTCACCACGTGGACTTGTCGTTCTATATCTTCTATCTACATTGTTTCCTCATGTTTCCTTTGATCCCTCACCTCCGGTGGAGTGGTAGGTGTGAGATGCTCCCGAAGATTCTCGATCTCCTGCTGGTATTGATCGATTGTCTGCACAATCTAATCAATATATGATGTCACCGTGAGTTCGACCATCTGTGCATTATTTGGAATCTTCTTGTAGGCTATGACCACTTTCTTCTCCAGTCCCTTCATGCGTTCCTTTTCTTATTTGGTCTTGAGCTTAGCCTGCTTGAATACCAATTCCATCTCGTCCCAATTCTCCTTTATCTGCTACAATTCTGCTGTGTTTGTGCATGCACGAGACTGTATCTCCTGTGTGACACTAACTTGTAGTTTATACAGGGCCTTGGTTGGTATCCGCAACAATACCAACTATAGTTGAGACAAGTCCTTTAGGGGTATCTTCCCCATGATTTCGTCCAACATGCTGGGTGTGATGTGAAATGTTGAACTCGAATGTGGTATCGTCTGGATTGTGTCCTGCTCGCTTTCTCCAAGTTATCCTCCTATCTGTGACGTTGACGAGCCCATTTCCACGCTGCTATTGGTTGCCTGCACTTCCCCGATCTGCCTGAGGAGTTGTCATATGTATGCCAAATCTTCTTCAATTATGTCCCTTTGTCGCGCAACATTCTCAAAATCCTCGAATGTGTGATCCTGGACCACTTGGGCCACCATTTCTACATCATCCTCCGTGATCGTGTATTTTGGAGGCGTTTTATACGCCTTCGTCTTCTTGCGCACACCCCCCGTTTGGGTGGCTGGATGCTTAGTCTGGCCTGGCTCTTGTGGAGTAGGACTTGATGTAGTCCCCTATTTTGCCTCAGCTTGTTTCTACTGTACTTGGGCCGCTTGTGTATTGTTCTTCTTCCCCATTTGGACTCTTGTCTTAGATGTCCCTCCTTTCTTTTGTTGTGGCTTGTTCTGGCCTGTCCTTGGTTTCTTGAGCACTATTACTCCCTAGGGTTGTGTCTGTGCCTGCCCTACCTCCTCAACATGTGTATGTTCTTGTCTTTCCCCCTCCTCCTCTCTTTTTGTGGATACTTCTCGAGTGAGAACTAGAATCCTCCATTCGTCGTCCCAATCCTTAATGGAAATTTGTATGTATCCCTTCGTGATGCAGTAACGTGGTTGTAGCCATTTCTTGTCGGGGTCCTTCCGTGCTTGGATCCACATCGCATGTCTAGTGGCTTTCAAATTGGCTATGTCCTGATAGTGTGCAACAACTTCCAGTGTTATCCTCCAAGTGTTGGCGATGGTGTCATGTAGGTCGCGGAGATATATTTCGAATATAGCTGCATTCATTCTTCTATTCTTGGCGTTTGAAGTAGCTCCAATCGATAAGAATCGCGCTTCGCAGCAAGGTTTGGGTCTAGTGGCGAAAAATGCGTACTTCGGCTCCTTCCATCCCATAATGGCTATCAGGATGAGTAGCCATGAATAATGAAATTTTGTCCCCAGATCCTGCACATCCTTGCAGTCGTCTAGGAACAGATTCAAAAAATAAGGGGCCCAGCTAAGTGTGGTTCCCTCGACACACTGTACTGCATCTGCAACAACCTCAACTGTGACTTCCTCCTTGCAACATTTTCTAAGCATCTTGCATGCCATAATTTTTGTGGCCATTCTTGTCACGATGTCACTAATCCATTTGATAATGATTCTGCACGACCCCCTGTCGGTGCCATATTTCTTCTTCATCTCCTCGGCCAGTGATTTCTCCTTTGTTTTGTCCTCGAGAAACTGTGTGGGATTCATGCCTCATGATGGCAGCCCTGTGATGTGTGCAATGAGCTCTACGTCTATTGAGACGAGTTGTTCCAGCCACAGATCTCCGCCATGTGTGACCTCCATCAATTGCTTGACGCAACTGTTTGCATATTGGCCTCTTCCAAAGTGTGGTAGGTCCAACAAACCTAAAATCCTAGTTTTGGCTAGTCCTACTGCCCACTGGACTGGTTGATGAATTTTTTTTCCAAAGGGATCTATACCCACAGTCTGTAGGTAGACTTGCTTAGCAAACTCTGGGAACTTGTCTGTGTTCGTTACATCATGGTCTGAGTACCTCAATTTCTCTACATGACCTAACAAGTCTGCTGCTATATGTACCCCTTCTAGTATGCGCGACAAAACAATTGTCGTTGCAGGTTGTCTGCGCGGTAACCTAGGTACCTTTTGTTTGTCCTTTCGCTGTGGTGGTTGACTCGAGGTTCCAACCTCCATTGTTTGTTGTTCAAAAACCTGCTCTGGTTAGCGAGTGACATCCTCCACTGCTCCCTCCTATGGTTGTTCTAACACGGTTGTCTGTGATTCTTTTGGCGTGGCCATTTCTTCCTGGTTTGGAGCCGTCCCATTGACTCTCGGGGCTTCTATAGGGTTTTCTGGTTTCCCTAAGTTGCATGCATCTTCATTATGTCGGCCCTGCCCCTCTTCTGACATATCGATGTCCATGCTCGCAAGTGTTATCTGCTAGGTTTTTTCCTCAATGCATGTGGGGATTACTGGTGTTTCATCCGATGATGGTATTTCGTCCACATTGACGACTTCTGGTGGTAGAGATGGTTGTTGTTCATTTCCCTGCAATTGTGATTATGCTCTGGTCCTAACTCTGGGTTGTCTGGCTCGTTTCTCCTTGTTTAGGTGGTGCCATGGTGGTAAAAAAATTTCGTTCGCCGAGCTCAGTAGCCTCTGAAACCTTCACTCTCTGTTGTCTATGCTCTATCGCTCCATGCCCTCTCCAATTTCGCAATAACATTTTCTCTCCCGCGTCCCTGCTTTGTATTGGCGTCATGTGAAGCTTGTTGAAGACGTTACCACAATTACAAATTCAATGAAATGTTGGTCCCTTCGTACTTTATATTAATTTCCATCTCCATCTCCAGTTGGTGCAATTAATGCGGCGTCCCGTCAGTCATTTCCAACATTCAATTATGCTAGCCTTCTTCACTTAGTTCTTCTTTTGACGTAGTTGCCTTTCCCACTTGTTTTCGTTTTGAACTGACCATTGGAATTGTCTCCATTGAGATTGTAATGCCAAGTGTGTGTGCTCCTTCTCCTTTTGGCACACTATGCTTTTGTTGGTACCTTTTAATATGCTATTTATTTATTTTTCTATTCGTTGACTTTGAAGTTGCGGGTGGTCGAATGTCCTTGTACAGCTTCAATCGACTCCCATTAATCATCCCTATGAGTTCTGTGTCTCCTTAGTCCTTCAAATGTACAACTCTCCCATTTGTGACAATTTTTACTTCATATGGTCCTAACCAGTGCATTCTGAGTTTTCCCGGGTGTTGAATGGATTTATTGTCATACATCAACACTAAGTCTCCTTCCTTGAAATTTTTCCTCTTGATATGTCTGTCATGCCAAGCTTTGTCCCTTGCTTTCTGAACTTGTTGGTGGAATCTTTCTAGGATCCTATCTTCTTCCATGATCATCAGTTGATTCAGCCTATCCTACACTGTGCCTCATTCTATCATGTTTGTAATCGTTGCTACGTGAAAACTAGGTACTAGAAATTCCAGTGGCACCACTACTTCTTGTCCATATACCAGTCTGAATGGCATGTGTCCTGTCAACTTCTTGCATGTGGTCCTGTATGACCACAATATTGCTGGTATTTTTAAGTCCCAATTGTCTCTGTTAACATTATAGATCTTCGTCAGTGAATTTTCAAGGATTTTGTTAAAGGATTCTATTGTTCCATTTGCTTGTGGATGATATGGTGTACTCTTTTGATGGTGAACTCCAAACTCCTCAGTCATCGCCTTAATAGTGTTGTTAATGAAGTGAGTGCCTTGGTCGCTCATCAAAATTCTTGGGCAACCAAATCTAGTGATCACTTTTTCAAATAGGAAGTGTGATGTTGTCTCTATGTTGCAATCTTTGACTAGTGCTGCTTCTGCCCATCTTGTCAGGTATTTTGTCACAGTGATAATGTACCTTTCTCCTATGCTCTTTGCTGGTGGGTTTATTGGTCCCACAAAATCTATTGCCCATTTTTCGAATACCTGCAAAGTTACCTATGGTCGCAATGGCATCTCGTCCCTTCTATTAGGTTTACCAACCCTCTGACATACATTGCATCTCTGGTAGTACTCTTTTGAGTCTCTGTGAATGGTCAACCACCATAGTCCTATGCACAATATCTTTTGCACGGTAGCTTTTCCTGCATAATGTCCTCCTGCTATCCCCTCATGGGCTTTTGCTAAAATCCTTGGACTTTTATGTTATAGCACATATCTTCTCAGGATGCTATCTGCGCCCATTTTGTATAATTGTCTTGCAATCAACTAATAATCTGCAGCCTGAATTACCAGGTTTTCTTCTGCGTGGTGTTATATTCCTGTGGTGTAGTACCTGTACTCAAGTACTGGATGATGTCTGTGAAGTATTCATCGATGATCTGGACTAAAAATAACTTTGTGTCCGAAAAGTTGTCTTCTAAATTTGTAGGTTCCTCTTCATTTGTGACCCTTGATAGGTGGTCAGGTCCTGCGTTCAACTTCCCTAGCTTGACTATTACTTCAAAATCAAATTCTTGAAACAATAGTAACCATCGACAGATTCTCCCCCCCAACATTGGTTTGTTGACTAGGTACTTAAGGGATGAGTGATCTGTGAACATGTTAAAATGTTTTCCCAGTAAGTAATGTCTGAACTTCTGCAATGCGTAGACCATAGCTAGGCCTTTCCTCTCTGTAGTGTTGTAGTTCTGCTCTGATTCTGACAGTTTTTTGCTCGTGAATGTTATCTGATGATCCAAATATCCTACTCCTGGCTATGCCATAATAGCTCCAAGTGCTATGGCCAATGAATCTACATGTACGTGGAATGTCTTCTCCCAGTATGGGAATACTAGTATTGGCGTTGTTACCATGTTTTCTTTTAGCGTATCCAAACTATGTTGACAATCCTCATTCCACTGGAACTTTGTATCTTTCCTTAACATTTTTTCCATTGGTGCAGTGATCTGCGCATACCCTTTGATAAATTTTCTATAGTATCATGTGTGTCCCAATGTCGCTCTTAATTGACAGACTGTTTTTGGTGGTGGCAATTTAACTATTACTGCAATTTTTTCAGGATCTACTAGTAAACCTTGCTTGCATACTATATGGCCTAGTAGTATCCCAAATGATGTTTCGAATATGCACTTCTTGATGTTTAGTGATATTTGACACTGGCTGCATCTTTCTAATATCAGCCACAAGACCTATACATGGTCTTTCAACAGAATATAGAGTGTCCAATCGTCCAATTATACCTCTAGAAACTGGTGGATAAATTCCTTAAATCCAGCTATGACTACTCTGGAAAATATTGCTGGTGCATTCTTCAGTCCGAACGACATGACCGTGTACTGGTAGGATCCCTATTATGTAGCAAACGTGGTCTTGTGTTGGCTCTTGGTTATGGATTGAGGAAGAAAGCGAAGAAAAAGGAAGAGAAAAGATGGAATCCGAACTGCACGGAAGAGACATTGACTGAGAATGGGTCGAAGTAGCCAAAGAAGCAGAAAATAAGGAGCAAAGTAAGAGAAAACTAGTCGTTGGACAAGAAGATCAGGGAAGACAGATAAGCAAGGAAGATGGATCATGGAAAACTCAACAAGTGGAAAAAGCCACCAATGGATGCTTTGGAGCACCTTGTGGTAAAGAAGGAAAGACAGGCTGGCGAAGCCCTAAAAATGTGGGTCAAGTTGACCTAGGGTTTTAGACACATAGGGTTTTGGTATTTAGGGTTTTGACACCTAGGTTTTGACCTAAGGTTGTCTGAGAGTCATTGTAATGTATAAATAAAGGTCTAGAGGACTTGGGATGGGTTGGTGCTAAGTTGGTTGAGAGTTCATCGTTATCGTGTGACTGAGTGATTATTGTGGTGAAAGAGAGAAGTGTTAAGCGTGAGAGCTTTCTGGTATTGTAAGATCTTCAACTAGTTGTGAAGATCAACCCTGCAGCTGGGTGCATAAAGAGGAGAGAGGAGAAGAGAAAGAGAGAGAGATCTGCAAGCTAAGAGCGCAGATAGAACTATATGTTTTCATATAATATCAAGAAACGAAGTTCTGTGGACGTAGCCCTAGGGAGAGGGTGAACCACGTATATTTTGTGTCTCTGTGGTTGATGTTGTGTTATGTGTTTCTATTATTCTACTGTTCTGATATTCTGTTATTGCATCACTGTGTTAGATCTGACATATAGCTCACATAGTAGGCTTAAGGGAGATAAAGAATACTAGGTTGATGTGTGTTGTTGCCTTGAATCCACTTGCATTTCCTCTGGTTGTAGACACCTATGTCCTACAACCCCCTATTGCTACTTCGGGTGAGACTACATCTGCTTCGCAGGTGTTTCCGTAAGGGCCAGTAGTTAGGGCTTGTTGGTGCATTGTTAGAGTTGAACCCTGGGTCTGCCCTTGTGCCAACATCTTGTATCTATCTTCTTGTGCTATCTTGATCTGGTGGTAGCCTAAGAATCCATCAGTGAATGAGTGAACTTCATGTCCCCCTACGTTCTCCAACACTTCATCCATGAAAGGTGTAGGGAACAGGTCATGTAGGCATGCATATTTCAACTTCCTCAAGTCGACGCATATTCTTATCTCGCCTTGTTTTTTCTCCTGAACTACCATCGGGTTATCCATTCTGATTCTTCCACATGTTCTATGATTCCGGCTTCGAGCATTCTATCGATCTCATCTTTAAGTATTTGCTTATAGATCATATTTAGTCTGTATGTTCATTGTTTGATCGGTCTTGCCTCAGCTCTGAGTGGTATCTTCATTTCACCTAGCTCTCCTGATATGCCCTTCATTTCTGTAAACGTTGTGGGGAACAGGTCGCTATACTCATGCAGTAACTATGTTATGCTTTCCACTGTTTTCTCATCCCAGTAATCTCCAATACTAGCCATTTTGGGATTCTCAATTGTACCAATGTTGACTTTCTTCACATTGATCGACACAACAAATACTTCTGATTCTAGAGGTGGACCTTCCACTTCTCTTTCGCCTTCAACTTCCTCAATATGGATATCGCACAGATCGTCTTCATCTGGTATGTCTTCTTGCACATGGTAGCATGACAACGGTTCTTTCACTACTTGTTTGTTCCGCTATTGTTCCTCTATTATGAGTTCAACTTCTGGCTCCTTAATTAATATCACCCCTCTTATTTGCTTAAGTGTTGCATCTATGTTGGGGTTCTCATGCTCGAATGAGAAGGTGACTATAAAGTTCTGTTGTAGTACTTTCCATCTCGTAGTTCCTTTGCACAGTTCTTGGTCTCTATACCAGTTTGTTGGTATGCCCTCTAATGTGTGTACGAAGTGATGAGGTCGTTCCTATGGAGGTGACATTTTCCACAGTGCTCTGCACTTCTCCAAGTGTTCCACTAGTGCCCCCTATGCATCATACTTTTTGCTACTGGTTTCTTTTCTGTTCTGCACCAAACCTTATGTGCAGTAACCACTTACATTGGTACCAATCCTTGATTATTTCCTTGTGTGCACCCCACCATCTAGCAGGTGTGGCCTTGAGTGCTATATCGAGTGCTAAGAGTCTTTGATTTTCTAACACTTTGTCCTCGTACTGTGCCAAGAATACTTCTATATCGTTTACCCCATAGAAACTGGGTGGTTCCATGATCTCCGTACCTACCCATATTACTGTGCGGTCTATTCTTGCACATCTTCTTGTGTAAACTTCGTGTAACCTCTGTTTCCAGTTCTCTAAACCTGTATCCGAGTCTATCACACATGAAGTAATGCTTTGCCAATTGAGTATCCCATCTGCAGTTGGGTTTACGTAATCCTCATCGTGCGCAATTTCCCTATACAACTGGTTGATTTCCTCCAAGTCTAAACAAGTAGGTTCTACAAACCTCTCCCCTTATGATGGGTCTAATGGCGCAATGACCCTGTATTCTCCTGACTCAAATGTCATTTTTCGTGCCTTCAAATTGATTATGGCCTGATTATCAAATGCCCAATCCAAGCCGAGAAATGATAGATATGGTGTTGTGTCATCCACTATCTCTATTACTTAGAAGTATGCTTTAGTGCACACTCCATCTAGATCTACTGTCACTCTTTTCAGTCTACCAATTGGGAGAACTCTATGTTAGTTTTCTAGTTTCAATTGGATGGGTGAATATCCTAATGTGGGTTCTCCCATATATTGTCATGTCTTCTTGGGTAATACATTGACTTCGGATCCTATATCCAATATGATATCTCCCATGTTGAAATATCCAATGTTGGAATTCAACCTGAACTCCCTATATTTTCTTCTCCTTGTATGTAGGTGATTGACTATTTTTTGTTCTGGTTTTCCTTCTGTCTCTATGCTACATCTTTCTAATATATTTTGCAATATTTTGACAGAGGATGGATCATTTAATATTTTTACACATGATTGCAAAAATACTTTGATTGTACTTACTTGTCCCAGGGGCTGCATTTCTTTGGTATGATCCAACGATGGAGGCATATTGCACTCTGTTACTTCCTTACTCTGCTGCATAGTTGAATTTGGTGCAGTGTCTTGCTTCATAAATTCTTGTCTGGATTGCTTAAATGTTTCCTTCTTGTTCTGTGCATTGAACTGTTTCCTTCATTCGACATTGTTCTTCACCCATTGATGTTGTACCGACTCTTTTTGGACTGCATCATTTCCTGTTTTAGCTCATCTACGCGTAACTATGTTGATGTTTCTCCCGTCGTCCCTCGCTTCCGTTGAAATCCATTAAACATTCTGATTGTTCTAATTCCTCTTTTCTTGGATCTTCCCTAGTAACGTAGGACATTCTTCCGTGTCATGATCCGATGCACGAAAATACATACAAGTTGCTGGTGGGAGTGGACATTCTCTTGCATAATGTCCTAGTTGTTGACAGTTGTGACATACCACTGGTCCTCTACCTCTTCCAAAGCCTCCTCTTGCTCGTCCTCCGCCTCTGTAGCCAGCTCGATATCCTCTCAGTGTGTTATACTGAGTCACCTGATTCTACTATGTGGTATTGTACTAAGGATGCGGTGTGTTGTACTGTGGCTGCGGGGTATTATATGGTTGTTGTGTAGTATTATATTGCGGCTGCGCAGTGTTGTATGGCACCGGTACTTGGTTAAAATGAGGTGTGGCTTCCCCGATCATCATTTCTACCTACACCCTATATGCATCTAATGTCCTCTCTCTCATCAAGTCCATAGTTCTACAGTCTTTGTCATCGTGACCCACTGACTTGCAGAAGTTGCAATATGAACTCTTTGGAATTGTCTGGTATTTCTGCATCATTGGATAATGATATGGATCATGGCCCGGTTTCTTATAGATTTCACACCATAGTTCTCCTGTTGCTAACTGATTTGGCATCCCTGCTACCATATACTGCATGAATGTTGGACATTCGTTCTTATGGTGTCCTTTCATCCTGCATGTGGTGCACCAAACGACTTCTCGTTTGTCCTTACTTTTGTTCTGGTTTAGCTGGAACGTTAAGTTCTTCAAATCCTCCTTCAACTCTTCGATGGCTGGATCTATCTTTTAATATTGGTTTTCTTCAAGTTGCAGGGCTGCTTACAGAGCCTTCGCCTGTGTCTAAAACTTTTGTTGTCATAGTGGATATTTCAAGTGTGGTAGTAGTGAATTGATGAACAGGTACCTGTGTTGCATATCTGTCATGAGATATTTCAACTTTCCTTTCAGTCACTTAAATCTCTGGTCAGTATCCCATACATATTCTCTTGGTTTCTGTCTAATTTCTATCATCTCGTTCATGTACTGATCCTCTGAACTTGGCTTCCGAAACTCATTTATCAATAACTTATTTATATTCACAATTGTTCTGGTTGTCCCTGGTGGATTATTTGTCTCTAAACTCATATACGAATTCAGAGTGCAATCCCTTAGTGTGATTGCTAGCTATGCAAGTTTACTGTCCTCATTTGTGATCTGTTTTTCTTCCCAGATCTTCTCACAGATAAACAAGTGCTTTTTTGGGTCCTCCGACGCCTCTCCTTTGAATTCTGGTAACCTGATGGTGGGATCGTGTCCTGCCATCCTGAATGTTGAACTACTACCTCTGTGCAATGTAGATAATTGACTACTGCTTCTTGAACTGGCTCCTCCAGTTGTTGTTCCTTGTGTATATGTACTTCTTGTTTTCTTCCTTCTCACGAAATTCGGTTGTCTAAACGATGCTATACTTTTTGGTGTGTTAGTTGCACATGGGTTTATGGGTTCCACATTGACATTAATATGGATAGGATTTCTTCCTTCTCTTCCCGCTCTTGTACCTCTCGTCTTACTCTCATATGTCACGCACAATATTTCCTCAATCTTCTCCATGGCTCGGAGATCCTCTCCCTCCTCTTCATCATTTTCCAAGCCTTCCCTCACAACTACGACTCTCTTCTTGGTGTTCACCTTGTATTGGTAGGGTACTCCACTACGCGTCTTTTCAGCTATCTCCGTGATTCGCTTGATCTGGTCATCGTCCATCGTGATTGGGTCCAAGGGTTCCTCCTTCTTTCCTTTATCCACTTCTCCTTCCATTTCTCCTCTTTATGTCAGTGCTTCCCCCCGTCCCCCATGCATGCAAGGATTTTTAGCTGTCTGACTCCATTGTCATTACACCTTTTCTATATAGCAGTATCTAAATAGAAGTATACATCGATCAAATATACCTCCCTCGGGGTCCTCGCAGAAACTCTTTCTCCACTACCCTGTACGACTTCCCTGTATCTACTGAAAACTTTGTTATAAAGCTGACTACAATACTGTCAAGCCAAAAATCTACTGCCCGAGTGAATTTGTTATTCACCTGTTGTAACTGCTCGATCTGAACTGGGGTCCACTCTAACTGTCGGATCCGGTTTGTTGCATGTTTATCCTTCAACCTCAATATCCACTACTGCAATAAGTGTGGAAAATCACAGAAAAATACTTCATGCAGATCAATAAACACATACTTCTCAAGGTATTTACGTGGTGTTACTCTAGGGTTTTTGTTGTCTTTCTGTGCAAACTCTAGCTCCTTTATCTTCAGCCAGCTTTTGATCTCTTCTCTTTTGGGATTCCATGGTCTCAATATCTGCTTCTAGCAGTGCATTCTCACCTTCTTGTTGTTCGATTTGGTATTCTTTTGACCCGCCTTCCGCAGATCTTACCCTCTTTTAATAGATCCCATCTATTCAATCCTTATATTGTTCCAACCGGCAACGAAACCATTTTTTGGTTTAGATATATGAGTTTATACCTTTAACATGATTGACCTAGGTTCAAGTCTAATGGGGTTCCAACAAATCCTCTAAAACTATCGGCCATCCTGGTAAACTAGAAGGCAACGTAGTACACATAGTGCACTACACAGTCTGACCCGAGATAGTCTTAATGGGTGACTGTAATACTCAAGTGTTCGCAGTCCAGGATTGAGTGGAGATCTGTGAGGTATGCACTGAGAGTTCTTTTTAACTTATTAAAGTAGTATATTGTCATTCTCGATTATGCATGTAATATGATCAATTCATACATTCATCATGCTAACATCTACCCATAAACAATAAAATAGACACAAGCATTCAATCACATAACATAAGTTTTACTGTGGTTCACCCCCCCCCGAGCTATGTCCACAAAGATCTGGCTCCCAAGCTCTTCTATTATGGCAGTTCCAAAAACTACAGTGTCGTGTGCTTTACAACTCATCATTAGTCGGGTCAAGATCTATTAAGAGGTGGACTAGATTGCAATAGGCTCCTCAGCCTATGATCTAACCTCCTGACTCTCTATAGATCAACAACTTACAAAATTGGGTCGTATGACGAAAGCATTACAACGAGTTATCAAAACATGACTCCTCTATTTCGTCGTCTCTTCAGATTACAACTACTACCTTCTCTCTCTCTCTCTCTCTCTCTCTCTCTAAGCATCCT
>CBVK0100189870.1:0-13734 GCA_900067695.1 Picea abies | reverse complement strand
CTACACTCTTTCCCTACACGACGCTCTTCCGGTCTGCTGAGGAGCTTCTGAAACTCTAACGTGATGGAAGCTACAACTCCCTGAATTCTATAGCTCCAACCAGAAGGAGATAACAAACCCCTAAGTTCTCCAGCTCCAACCGGAAGGTAAAACCACCTATCCTTTCCCCGTCCAACCTCCGTGTGATATAAATGTAGACCAATTGTCACTATCACAAACTCTACCACTGTCACTATC
Organism: Picea abies; assembly: GCA_900067695.1. Taxonomy (NCBI): domain Eukaryota; kingdom Viridiplantae; phylum Streptophyta; class Pinopsida; order Pinales; family Pinaceae; genus Picea; species Picea abies. The sequence continues at coordinate 13,497 of CBVK0100189870.1, read as the reverse complement.
ACTCTGTCTCTGTCACTGTCACTCTATCACTGTCACTTTCACTCTGTCAATGTCACTTTTTCATGAACATGTATTTGTTCATCAACCAACTAACACTTGTATGATACCAGGCATCAATTGTATACAAACATACATCAATTATGAGTCAAACATACATCAATAAAGAATAGTGAATCATGAATTAGAGCATCAACCATGTGTAACCAATACCATATACCATACCATAAACCATATGTAGATCTGTACCATATCATCAATGAAGTATATCAAAGAACTAATGCATGCCCCTCATGCATAATCCACCATACAACATGAATGTGCCTCAACCATATCAACTCAAAGATAAGAGATAAAAGAACCATGTCATGTGTTGAACCAAATATAAGAGTTCTCCGCACTCAACCAAGAAACCAAGATATACCATATCAAGTATGCCTCAAGCATACACCATATCATGACAAGAAGTAACCATCAAAACAAGTATACAACCATACCAATATCTTTATAGCTGACCTGAAACTCTTAGATGCTGACTTGTGGACTTCCTTTAGATCTTAGGGACCTGGAACCAACGTTTAATCAACCAATCATGAGCCTTTTTTACAGGCACGCAAATTTATCTTCTACTTCCTGTGTGTATACGTGCTTTTATGCATTGTAGCCCACATACATATGCTCCCTTTCTGACCTACAACCGCGTACACCTCAGAAACTAGGTTTTGTTGCAACTCTGAAACTTTCACCTTCGATGTTCCTTTACTACCTCAGAAAATGACGCTACAAACCTTAGCAAAAAGATCACTAGATCACAAGAAAGATAAGCAATGAATAAGTGTGAAGGACTTGTAACCAACTAGGGGCTTCTTGACCACTTCTTCAGGGATTACTACTTCGCAAAGTCATATATCCCTAACCGTGAGGAACTAAGTGGGGATGAGTGGATTGCCTACATTTACTCTTTCCATCATGTCCATATTCGTCATTCAACTTCGTATACCAAAACCACACCTTTAAGGGTTGAGATCAATAACAACCAAACTATCAACAGAAGGGAGCAATACGATGCCCAAAAATAAAAACAAAAAGAAAGCATGAATATATATGTGAGTTGAGTGTCACAATAACCAAGTCGTATTAATTAAAGAGTTATTTATATTCACCAAAACAAAATTAAAATTTGTAACATAGCTATTTTTTCTATAGATTATATACACTGAGCTCCTATACGCTTCAATAAGGATACATACAATGTTACTTGATATCTATAGCACGATATCTGAAATCTGTTCACGTTGATGCTCTTAGCCTTGAAAACGTTCATAACCTATGAAGAAACACATGGGTAGATGCCAGAATGAAAGTATGATATCGACTACCACATGAGTATGGATTCGTCAAGGGTTTTCAACAGATTCTGCACAAAACCCATAAACAAAACTTGTTAGATATATATGACTAATATGTAATAATTTAATATAAAAAAATAGGCTGTAATGACAGTAATTTCTTACCTGGGAGATTGGTCGAACATGTTGTTAGGAAAATCGTCTTTTCCAAAGCTAGAGTATCTTTATGTACACACCACGGAAATGAAGTTAGACAATGAGAAAGAGAAAACGTGTAAGAATATAAGTTGTTCAAATGTAAAAATAGTAACTAAACCATGTCGGGTTCGTTGGGATACAACCCAAGAGAGAAACTTAAGGATTCAAACTGTAAATAAAATCATTTGTTAAAATCCTTACATTAAAGTTTGAACAGAAAATAAGTAGGTCGTCTCGGGCAGGCAGTTAACCCAAACCATTGTAGACCTGTGTGTAAATTGTTGTGCAATCAGTTATATGAAGTAAATGAATACAAGAGCAACAAAACAAGAGATAATTTAAATACTTGTCCTTATAAAACCACGATAACATAGGAGAGTAAACTACCTTCTACAAGCGATGGTAATTACTGTTGCTTGGGTCAAGCTTGTTTGCAAATGAAAAGGATAAACATCGAAACCCTCTAACCGAATAGAGCAGAGTGTAAAGCTCCCTCATTTCATCTTTCAAGAATGCTCGAACAATGAATAAGTTTGAGACTTGGTTATCACTTAGTAATTAAGATATGAAGTATTGGCTAGGAATAGTATCGACAATGATCATAAATGGCGCCAAGACGTGGCATGTACTAACTTCACTACCATGGATAACAATTTAATTTAACTATGAGTCTACTTGTAGTTTAACATTAAATGAGTGTGTGTTTAACGCAAGTCCGTAACAACGACGTGATGGGTGATCGATCATTCAAAGTAATAGTTGTTGATATAATCATAGGGACCCTAAAGCCTTGATGAAACAATATTCAAAGGATAGTCGTGGACTCTGTTAGCATTGAGATTCATCCTCATAGTGAAAGAGGATAAGCTCATTATTCATCAAAATGTTTGGTGGATGTTGGTTTTATTAGTGGAGGTCAAATGGACAAAACTCAGTACAAGAATGATTTTAATCACAGAAACTAGACAAGCAACGCATAGGGAAGTGAGGTCCTCATTAACTTCAGTCAGTGTTTTGAATTTAAGTGTGAACAGAAAGAAGACTTAGTGAGAGAGGTGAACAAGACTTCTATGAGCATCGACTTTCAAGCAGCTTGGTGAAGAAAAACTCAGGCTCAAGACTACTCTTGAACTCAAGTTTCAATAACAGAAGCATAATAATCAAAAGTACATTATCATGCAACTACAACAACTCTACTCGATCTTCCATGCCCGAGTCTTTCACCATAAGGGGAAATAAGGTAACAAGGAAGCTCACTAAAACTGGTCACAACACTACTGTAGTCAAACTTACATTACAATAGAACCACAACCCTCGACTGAATCCTCCATGCCCAAGTGTTTCAACATAGTTTAAACAAAGAGATGAAAGAGGTTGACTTCTATTAATGTGAACATCTTACATTTGATACATAACGAGAGAAAAATTCTAGCATCAAAATTACATAGTAGGGAGCTAAGATCAACCGGTTGATGACCTTTTACAAAATATTGAACTCATCCACTTATACTCAAATCAGCCCACAACTGTGAGGAGTGTGATCTGGCATTATATTCAAAGTTTTGCGTTTTTGCCTTCTTCTGTCAAACTGTGCGTGTATCCTCTTATCAAATGCAAATTGAGCTTAGTATGGGCCTTGAAGAAAAATTGTCCATCGGGGTACCTTGGGCTGAGACTCTTTTGTCTCCACCGTGAGACCCTCGATGCTTTCTGATTACTGAGTGAGTAGAGGTTTCAACCACCAGTCCTTCTTTTCTTAATTTATCTCTGCTGGGGATCAGGGTGAGGCCTAATGCCCAGGGGGCGGCCACATGTTGCTCTTGGATTTGTTGTTATATAAGAACGTGATTGAGAGGCCGTCGAAAGTTGTTTAAACTCACACTGTTTTTGAGCCCGCAATTCATCACCAACTTCCACGTACTTCCCTCGCTATACTACGGTTTCAATTGCAGGACCACTCAAGAATTTTATCGTTCGAGCATGTTGCGTTCTCACAATGAAACGCGATCGTTGATCTGGTCATGATCTTCGATCTGGGCGCTCTATTGAATTTAGCGCCATTGCTAAAATTTACCTACCTGCCAACTTTAAGATCATTCTAACCATGCTCGGAGATGACACTAATTTTGGTGTTGAACAAGAACACTTCTTGGAGGATCATGTAACGTGGTGGCCTGACGTCACAATGATGACATGTCATGAAAAGAGAGCTGCCACATGTCACAAGGAAACAAGCGGATGATATGCCCAAAGGTGCCTAGACTGAGTGTCACGTGTCATCGCAAGATGGATGCCACATGTTATGACTGATGAGAGCGCCACATATATGAACTAATGACTGCGACATACTTTGGAACTTCAAAGCTCGAGGGGAGTCTGCATGTAGAGCTGGAGCTCCGAAGTGAACGACGACCGTCGATCTGAGGGGGATGCGTGGCGCTTGATCTTTAATTCTAGAAGAAAGAACTCCGGATGAAACTGGGGCTGAGATGCTGAAATTCCCCGGGATTCTCGAAGTAAATATTGACCCTTCGTTTGGGAGGGACACTGGCGCTTGATCTTTAACTCCACGAGAAAACACTCTGGATGAAGTCGAGGTTGGAGTTGTTGAAACTCCCGAAGTAAATATTGATTGTGTGATCCAGAGGGACGTGTGGCACTTGATCTTTAACTCCGGGAGAAAGCACTCCGAATGAAGTCGGGGTTGGAGATGTTGAAACTCCCGAAGCCATGATTCCCAAAGTAAATATTGACAGTCTGATCAGGAAGGACACGTGGCACTTGATCTACAACTCTGGGGCTTTTTTCTGGTGCTAAACTTCGCACAACTTTATAATTCTGAATGCTCGGGGGGTGCTAATAAAAACTTCACAAGGGATCTCCACTTGTATTTTCAACTCAAAATGGGATTCTTTTGAATGTTGTGTTTGGACGCTTCTTTGTAGACCACAAACTTGGTCATCCTGCGACCCTTTGACAACTATATGTGATAACAGATTTATTCTATGTATACACTATATCATTGTTATAATTACAACATTCTTAGTCCATAACTTATGTATTGTGATTTAAAGAAGTAATTTGATAACCATAATCATCGTTGATATAAATTTTGTGTTGGGTTGGTTCAAATAATCAACAACTTATATATTATTTTTCAATCAATGGTAAAAGACTCATAGTGTTTACAAGTCTTGGTGTATAGGGAGTTTAAATAAAAATATAATGTATGTTTACCTATGATACAAGTCTTTTGCAAGTCATGTCTTTTCCAAGTCATGGTTGTATCTCTTCATTTGTTAGATAATAATAAAGGAAGGACTTGACAATCTCTATGGTGAATCTAGCCCACATTGAGTGAACCACATATATTGTATATCTTAGATGTTTTATTTATGCATTTGTTTTATTTTATTACTTTGCAATCTTATTTTTCTAACAAGATAAATGTAGATTAAAGCTTATTGGATGTCTCATTTCACCACATACTCTAGTTTTATTGCAAAAAAATGCTAAATACATTTTGTACACACTTTTTACAAATTATATAAAAAAAATAATACTAATCAACCACTAATATATTTAAGAGCCGATAATTAATTTGAAATTTAAATAAGTTATTTTGGACATCTTACAACTTCATAGCTCACATGGTACCATTTTAATCACCACCCAAGATCAAAATTAGATGTAATGGATATCCCAATGCATATACAATGAAAATTTGAAAATCTAAAACAAGTACACCCTTAAAATTAGGGTGACCTATTAAGAGAGAAAGGGAGGTTGAATAATTAGTGAACTGATATCTATACATAATCACAATCAATAAACACTATCTATACATAACCACAATCAATAAACACTCATCGGAAAGTAACTAGCACAACCACAAATCCGTGGCTAGTGAAAGTCGAAAGGACGGCGTGCAAAACTTGAACTGTTGGGAAAGAGAAACGAGTTGTTGGCTAAAAAGAGCTAGTGTGTCCAGAACGTGGCTGGTGAAGGCTAAAGGTTTAGGTTGGCGTAGAAAATGAAACCCTAATCACTCATATGTGGCAATCAACTAACCACCATAATAAATTTTAAATATGATTAAGTAAAAGTAAAAAAATAAACATGTAAACTGATGTTTTTATAATAGTAAGGAAATTAGTGGCTGAAATCACAACCATTGATTTATTGAGACTACTAAAAATATTCCATCAATATTTAATCTTGTCCATACAAAACTGATTAAGCACTAAAAACCTATTAAATGTGCCCATAATCAATAGATGTAAGCCTTTCAACTTAATTAATACTACATATGAATAAACCCACAATCAATAAACACTCAGCAAAAAATAATTAATACTACATATGATTTGTCCGATCGAAATTGCATCCTACTGTCTATAATGCTGCCCAGCAAGCTGGATATTGCTCGTTGCAAATATCCTGCTGAGGCATGTTATCTGCTGGCTGCATAACCTGTACATAAAAAAACGTCCTTCTCCTAAACCTGAAACCTGACGAGACACATTTAACTTCAAATGTCCTCTGTCAGAAATCAATTCTATGCTAAGAGTGAATGCGTATTTAACAATATCAATCCGAATCAACCATTACAGCTCCGAATTTCATCGATGAAGCGTACGTTCCAATCGGAGATTTCAAAATTTGTAAAAAGAAACACAACATACGGAGTATATATATATATATATATATATGCGCTTTAATTGTATTGCGTGAAAAAAGAACGTCCCCTTAACCGTGACCTCTTCTCTATCTGGTTGTTTTTCTTGCTACGCCTGTTTTCGAGAAATAAGATATAAGGCCCTGCCCTTTTAGTCTGACAGTGCAGACGTTCGGAGTAATAGGTCACTTTCTTTATTAATATTAGGATTGGATTGGAGGCAGAGAAGTTATGGAGTCTCCAACGAATCTCGTGAACGTCTCTTTCTCTCTCATCCATCCATTCGTTCATTGTCTCCCGTTCTTTGTTTCATCGACGGTTATCGTGTGTCCGCTGGCATTAAAGTCGACCGTTAGTATTCTAAAGTTGCCGGTGACCGACAGAGATTGATATATAAACGACCTCAACATAATAATTTCTACCGCTGCCCACTGGCCATGACAACATCATGGAGAAAAGGTGCATAAAATTGGGTGCACCAGTGATTTTTTTGAAGTACACGGATTGAAATTTGTGACCCTTCAATTCACATGGGAATGGAATTCTGAAAAACAGTGATTTGTTTGAAGTACAAGGATTGAAATTTGTGACCCTTCCATTGACATGAAAATGGAATTCTGAAACACATCATCTGTCACATTACCTTTCCCTTTTTATGATTAGAGTCACCCGTTCATTTCTATCGACTTAAAATAAAATGATAAAATAGAAAAGCTTTATGACTCAAACTTAGAGTCTGTACGCACATAAAGGCATCTATGCTTTTGCATTCATTGTTACACTCTCAATGATCTCAATCGCTGCTTTTATTCGATTTTGAAGGTCCCACAGAGATGGAAGAAGCTCAGCATACAGTCTGGAGATGCATGTATTTATCAGTTCTAGAACAATAAACCTTCGGTGGACGTTTCATTTCAGAACGGAACGTAGGTTTCGTAATTTCCATCATCGACTAAATGTATATTTTAATTCTTTAAACTGATATCGTTCTGACAACTTTACAATACAATATATTGATCTTGATACTGCAAATCCATTTTTCATTCAATCGTGTGCACAGCTTAATTTTAAGTCACTTCTGTAGTCATAGTCATTACTTTCATGTGTAATCAAAATAACATTGTAGCACTTTATGTTGGCATTTGCTATGATATTCGAATATATTGTAAGAACAATGTTATCCTACAACGACATTCAAATCAAAAGGAGCGGTGAGAATAAAATCAAAAGAAAATCCCATTCATATGGATCTTAGATGTTGCTCATTTGAGGTGACAATAACGAGGGTCATGAAAACCAACATTTCACAACTTTTTTATAGCTTGAATTTGAATTGATCTCTGAGACATTCTAACTCCATAGCTTTTGAACCAAACACATAAGCTGATCGTCGCACAAAGTCGGTCACCTTTATGGCCATTCAAGTTTCACAAAGCGTGTTACCTTTATGCAATAAATACGCTTTATAATTGAGGTGGGAGTTTAAATTTATGTGTTATTTGTAACTCAAAAATAAAATAAAAAGGTTACAACTCTTATTTGCAGCAAGATAGAGACATGTTTTTAATTTAAACAATCTTTTGGCCAACCTTTGTTTGAGTGTTTAGACATTCAAAATTCACCTCAACATGAAACGATATTTGAGACAACTTAGTAATGTGTTTAGAAAGAGATTATTACCTTTTTATCACTCATTTTTTCAAACAATTTATTCTATAGTAAAATAATTCTTTTCATGGCATTGTAATATTTTAATTTTATGATAATATAGGTTTAAAGGCTAATTAGAATTAATGTTAGGATATGTATGGTGATCATTAACATAATGTGGACTAGGTCTATTATGTTAGTTATTAAATAATTAACTCACTAAATAGTTAGTATTTAATTACTGCTACATGACTTAATGATTAGTGTAGAATTCACTAGTGGTTAGTGGTTTTAGGGTTTTAGTCATTTGGAGGTTGCTCCTTTCTTTTTTAAATATGAATAAAAAATTCAATACTCTTCTTCATTGTTATTCACTTTTTACAACTTGAATCATTTTAAACTTAACGATTAGTGTAGAATTCACTAGTGATTAGTGGTTTTAGGGTTTTAGTCATTTGGAGGTTGCTCCTTTCTTTTTAAATATGAATAAAAAATTCAATACTCTTCTTCATTGTTTTTCACTTTTTACAACTTGAATCACTTTAAGAACTAAATATGATAACAAATGGTATCAAAGAATTTTCTTAAGGCAAAGACAAAGGAATTTTATATTATTTTTACTTTTTAAAAATTCATTTTCCTTTTCATATTTTAGTGTGACATAATTTTTTCTTCTTTGGTTCACTAAATTACATATACTTCTTAACTATCATTAGAAGTAAAGAATTTGCTTCATTTCTAAATAAAGTTCGTAATAATGACTCTTGACATAGAAGTTATAATTATTTATTGTAGCTTTAAAAACCATATAAAAAATTATTTCAACATGATTGTCTCTTAGTTTATGAACCAAATTATAATCATACCAATGCCATTAGACATAGAGTCACCACATTATTTTTTGAATTGGGGTGATAATAGAAATTTTTAAGAGTATTGTGGAAGTTACAACTATTTCAAGTTGTGGCCTCAAAAACTTCATTGAAAACTCTTCTAACACAAATATCTCTTTGTTTATGAATCAAATTGCACTTGCACTAGTTCCATGTAAATTAGAGTGTTTGTGTCTTTTTCAAGTTGGCATCACGATTGTGAGAAATATTGAGGAATTTACAACCTTTTTAAAACTATAACATATGAACTATAATAGAACCACATGATGGAATGGATGGAAGTATTGCGAGAAAGGGTGGAATGATGTAAAATCTTCTTGGAGTGGTGTGTTACATGTAAAAATATTTGTGAGTTATATCATACAAATAGACGGGAGTACATTAGAAAAACATTTTCCTATAGTGATTTAGAGAAAGCTTATGAGGAATTCTATAAAAAAAATTCATTTATGTAAAGAAACCTTCCAGTTCAAGATTATTTTCCTAGATTTGAAGATAATTAATCAATTCCTTAAAAATGTGTACAATAATGCAATAGTGAATTTTAGATAAACTCACAAGATTGAAACATCGTTTTCTTAAATCACATACATTACTCCAGCTTTCATTTTGATAAATTCTACAACCTGAAAGGGAACTTTGTCTACATTTTTCGTGTATTTAAATATTTTAACTTAAACTTATCACCAATATAATAAAATGCATCACTATGTGATTAAGAATGCAAAGAAGGAGCATTGAGGCGATTAATTTATGCTAGTTTGGACATTCTAAATTAAACTAACATGCAATTGTCATTCCTTATTCCACACTCATAAGAATTCTTAATGTTCCATGCACATCATCATTATTGAGGGTTTATTAATAATAACAATATGGGAAAAACAATAACACCTTACATTCAAGATTGTGATATCATTTATGAGTAGTTTAGTAGGTTTCCATAGAACTATGTCACCAAAATTGCCAACCGAAATTGCCAACTGACTTTTATGTTCATTTGGGTTTCTAATAAGGTGAGACTCTCCAATGCCTTGAATATATTAGAGTGGGACAATACCCTATACTTGATCTCATCAAGCTCAACAAACCTCACAAACATTCTTATATTGAAAACCTCTTCAACTTCATTATGAAATTAAATGGATTTATATAAGAAATTGCCAACCAAAATTGCCAACTAACTTTTATGTTCATTTAGGTTTTTAATTAGATGAGGCTCTCCCCTGCCTTGAATATATCACAGTGGAACAATACCCTATCCTTCATCCCATCAAGCTCGACAAACCTCACCAACATTCTTATGTTGAAGGCCTCTTCAACTTCATTGTGAAATTGAGTGGATTTGTACAGGAGTACATTTGGAGAGTATCAAGAGAAAACTATTGGGATGGTGGTTGTTTGAATGGAGGAGAAAAGTGAAATTGAGGGAGGGGATTTGTAAAGGTGCCGTGCCTTAAAAGACACTTCAACGTAATTATACACTATGTAAATTTTTATTTGGATTATGTGTAATTTATTTTCGTTATGTATAGTTTTTATATGAAATTATAAATATATAATTTTATGATAAAGTATAATATATAATTAAATAGCATAGACATTACCATAAAGGTTTGTACACGTATTCTTCTTTATTGAACTTTGAAACCTTTTAATAGGTTATCACTATGTAATTTTTCCTTTCGGTCATGTATATTTTATAATATAAAGTATACTATATGGTGAGCTTGCATGGTCATGACTTGACTAAAATTCATTGTAATGTTTAGAATCTTTGGAGTTTTGGAGGTTTTTTTATTGATTTATTGTGTTCTGTGTATTAGGATGATTATTTTTTTCCTTTCCTGTATATCAATAACCAATATGCTATGCATTTTGTGGGTGGTGCAGATAGAGTTAGATATATTTTGGGGTATATTTCTGTAACATCTTGCTCTTGCACATTGAACAAACTTATTCTTTGAGGACACTTGCTCGCAAGTGATCTGGATTTTTATGATACTAAACCATTTGTATTTGATTATGATGCGTCATGGGTAGAAAACATGTTGTTTTACTACATTGACATAGATAGGTGCTATTGACTCGGTTTTTCTGAGTGTGCAAAGTTTTGGACCTCAAGGATGCAGAGACATCGATGGAACCCTCTGGACTCCAGATTGAGTCAAGGAGTGTGCTATTTGGGTTTGATTGATTTACTATGATATTAGTACATTTGAGATGATGATATGATGTGGACATGTTCTGACATGATTTGTTGACGATGCACAGTGACGATAGCTTGCCGACTAGACTCACATATGGAGTAAAGGGGTCACACATGACTACCAGAGAGGTTGAGGGAGAGGTGTGGACAACAACCCTGCCACAACCTACTAGCACTCCCACCATGGCTCGAACTGTAAGTTAATGATTACCTAGTTCGAGAGGACCCATGATGCTGTGAGGGCAGACTATGACAATCACTCACGATGATTCTAAGGGGCGTGAAATAAGGTGGGGGCCTTATTCCTTAGAAGCCCTTAGTCTCCCACAAGTTCACCTGGCAGAGTGTTGACTCTAGGAGTTATTGATGTCTACCAATCAGTTAAGAGGCGAGTGGCACCCTTGGAGCACGTGGTGCATCCTGAAGGGCACGTCGCACAAAAGAGACAAAAGAGGTGAGTGGCACCCTTGGAGCACGTGGTGCGTCCTGAAGGGCACGTCACGCGAAAGAAACACAAGAGATGAGTGGCACCCTTGGAGCACGCAGTGCATCCTGAAGGGCACGTCGCGTTGATGATGATAAAGGAACAAAACTAGATGGCCCTAAGGCAAATATCTCATTACAGAAATTTTAAAAACAACTTCCCTAATTAAAATGTCGCCCAGTTCAGAATCTAAGTCCCAAGTCTAAAACTTTGTTAGGGGTAAAATTTTGTCTATGCTTAAAAAAATATCTCTGTAAAAATAAAATGATAAAGTTTAAAATAAAAACTACTTAAGTAATAATTGTGGACTTCTTAATTTTTGGGTAAAATCAAGAAAGTAAGAACTTAAATAAAATCTGTGGATATCAAAGGTAAAGAAGAAATTAGTTATTTAACTTGTGAAAGTGTAAAAAGATATTAAATTAATAATAAAAGGAAAAGAGGGTAAATTGTGCAACTACCATTTTGGCTATAATAAAAAAGGGAAAGAAGGGAATATAAAATTTAGGAAACTATGGAATGGAGGTAAGATAATAAGGGAAAGAGGGGAACTTAGGGTAAAAAGCGAGGTCAACTTAGTAAAGAATCTGCAATTAAGAACCTTCTAAATTGAACTAAATTAGCAACTTTTTTTTAGGGAAAATATTTAAAACCTGTAACGGAATCTAGGGACACCTAGGAGTAACTCTAGGTGGGTGAGGGAAATGAGACAATTATTAATTTAAAGAAAATAATTATTGGAGGAAAGTGGGAGATGGACGACACTTGTACGAAGGAGAATTATTAGAAGATTTTTATTAAAAATTAAATTAAATGCGATTTAGGGAAAGTTTGGAAGTTGTAAAACTCTATAAAAGAGAGGAAGGAGAAGGAAGAAGGGGATCGACTGTTAGCATAATGTTATGCTGTCGGATTAGTGACTTTACTGATTTACCCGTGGGGAGTTGGGATTTCCCAGCTCGGATAGGAGTGGTAGCTCGCCCTTGTGAGGTGAGCTGGGAGCTAGACGTACCATTTGGATAGTGTGTGGCCCCTTTACGGCTCGAGGGGCCGAGGGGGAAGCAGATTACCCCTAGCGTTGGCTGGGAGGTACTGGTGTAGTCTCGACGGTCGACGAGTAGCATTTGCACAGAGCGCACGGACAACACTCGGAGAAGGCGAACAAGAAACAATATGCTTCTTGTTTGAATGCTAGAATGTTATAGGTTTGATGATTTAGATCGGCGTGTGTGTTGGGTAGAAAATATTTAACTTTAATATGTGTTTAGTTCTGGATGGATTGACTGTTTTTACTACTCCAACATTGGTAACTATATGAAAATGTAATAGAGGTAAAAATGCTTCCTCTGCTTGTTTTATTTTAATTCTACACTTAAATGACAGTTTTCGTCTCTTGACTGTAAAGTCTCTGCCTTATCCACTATGGAAGACCACGCGTGATTATGGTGTGCCTGCGTTATACTGTGTGGCTGCGTTGTAATCCTTTGTAGGACAACGATTCAACTTCCCTTATGATGTTAAGATTGCATCTTCCACCAACCACCTTCATTCTTTAAAATGCAAGCACATCCATCTCTACAACAAATCTTGGGATTAAACTCAGCCTTAGACTTGTGACTATGATTTTATTGACCTATTGAAGGCCCTTCTCTGTGTACTACCTTATTTCATGCCTTGGGTTGCTGGTTGTTGGCTCTGCATGCTTATAAAAATAAATTGAGGGCATACTCTTTACTCTAACTAAGGCTCAGCAATCATTAAAGATTGGGTCATTACAGTTCTAAAAAATTCACCCACTGTGTGCACCATTAAAACCATTTAAAATTTATGACCTCAAACAACCTCTTACTGGCTTGTTCATTATGCCAACTGTGGTGAATGGGTGACCACCTTTATTGCATGTGACTTTCCTTTAAGACCTCAACTGGAACTGTAATTGTGTGTTACGAACAATTGTTTGCTATGAAATGCTCCAACCTTGACGTAATGTGATCCAGGTGGATATTGGTGGCCACCCAACTTTTCCGACTGGCTCAAAA
>CBVK0100189869.1:0-13735 GCA_900067695.1 Picea abies | reverse complement strand
TTTTGGGAGATGGGTCACTTTTTAAATATTCTTTGGTAAAAGTCATTTTTCCAACTTTTGCATTTAAGTTAGGATTCCACCTCCACTTTTTGCACGTCGTTGTCTTTTCCGCTTTTCCATAGGACCGATCCCACTGAATTGTGACACAGAAACATCATTGTTTCTTTAGAAGTGTCGTAATTTCATGGTAGAGCCTACCTCTATATGGATTCCCTAGGTAGATCCTGGTTGCATCTTGATGTCCATGCAATCGTTAATGAATTCAGGGTCGAGAGTCCTTATTAGTCTTATCCTGATTACAAGTTTGAGCCTCATATGTCTGATATGTCATCACTCTTGAACTCACCCTCTGGACTCCCAAAAGACAAGTCTTCTTTTAAGCCTTTTCCAAACTCTATAAACATGAAAATATTGTCGAGCGATCTTGTTGTCCTTCACACTTACCAAACTAAAATTTGAAGGAACGTCTATCTGATAGTAGTTTACCCCTTTTTTAGTATGGACGGTCAATTTTATGAACAAAGGTATGCTCGAAGAGTATTCTCATGTATAAGTTTAACCCTCTTTCGAGCCTGAGGGACTAAATTTACAAGAAAGGAACCCCCACAGGGTCCATAGTTAACCTCTTTTCAGACTCCCTGAAATTGAAAATATAGCCGAGTGACCTTGTTCCTTCACATTCATTAAACTGGTCCAGAAGAACGTCCTCTATTGAGTCCATAGTTAAGCTCTTTTCAGACACCTTAAAATTGAAAAGATCCCCAAGTGACCTTATTCTTTCACACTCGTTAATTGTTTCAGGAAAACATCTACTGGCATGAGTTTACCCCTTTCTCTAGCCTGTAGATTAAGGAGGAAAAAGGTACACCTTGGGAGATTCGTCTCGCCGAGAGAGTTCTCCTCAGCAAATTTCACTTTTTGGGCTAAGGAGACTAAATCTAGAAAAAGGAAGTGAGTCCATAGTTAAACTCTTTTTAGACTCCTTAAAATTGAAAAGATTGTCGAGTGATCTTGTCTGTGTCACAATCGTTAAAATGGTTCTAAATAAATGTATTTTCAGTGCTCGTTTACCCCTTTTTCGAACCGAATAGACTACCTGTGAAAAAGGTACCCTAGTGGAGTCTTCTTTTGCTCTTTTTCAGACTCTCTAAAAATGAAAAACCACCAAGCTTACCTTTTCTGGGCTCATTTAAAATTATATTGAAGGACGTTATCATTGTGTCTTATTAATCACATTTTCATATCTACATATTTGGCCTAATGCCGACTCCATGTTGTTGTCAATTGAACCTTTGAAGCATGCCTTATACGCAAGCCTTGTAGCACTTTGCCTTTGCATCTTGACACCTTGACGCATGGAGGAATTTTCCCAAGTGTCCTTTCCCTAGACATGTCTCCTTGCTTTGATAATTAGTGTGTTCCTTGCGCTTGGAACTAGTATGGTTGCGACACTCGTTCCTCCTTTGTAACATAGCATTATTTTATTATTTTTCAAGCTTTCCAACATTATTGAAAAAGACAAAAAAAAATCAAATATACCCCAAAAAGAGGATGGGAAAAGTAGAAAAGTATTTTCTTTTTATGGAAGCACAATGAGTCGCCCTTGGACAAAGAACATACTTTCATTTGTCTTCAAGAATTGGGATTTAATATGACCTTAGGAATCTGTTCTCGCTACATAGAGTTGTGTCCTCCTCCATTTGGTCATTCTTCCAAACACATGGGGAGTTTTGTGTTTCCTCTTGCATCGTGAACTTATGTCAATGTCATGCTGCCTAAGTCTAATCATATGTTGTTCTATTTTCCAAGGGAATTTTTACCCAACTTGAGTCGGCCTCTCTGCAGTTTGTCTCTTTCCCTCATGCCCGACCATCCAAAAATTCCAATCAAGTCTTTGCTCGAAATCACTGAAGTTCTCTCCCTAATCACTGAGATCCTCTTGTATGTTCCCCGACAAGCTGTCGAAGACCTATAGGTAGTGAATTAGTACACTAACATTGCAATCCTACCCAAGTTTTTACGATCTTGAAGTTGTTGTTCGAACTCTGAAGGCCTCATCTCCAGCCATCAGGCATCATTGGCTTCTTAAAGATGGATACTATACATGTATATCTTTGATTTTCAGATGTAGATCTGTTGTGTATTTCTCGTGGATACACTTTATATAGTTATGTGACATGGATTTGTAGTGTATTTGATTGGCAACCATGATTTATTTCATCCCAAGAACGGGTATGTCTGCCTCGAAAAGACAATTATTATTTTTGTAAATGGCACCTCCCGAACTCTAGTCTTGAGCTCCATCGCTTCATACATTGGTGAATATTTGTAATGTATTTTGGCCATAATATTCTCTTCTAACCTCACAGATTATGGGGCATTAGTTATAACCCTAAATTGCACCATACATGCATACCTAGCATCATGCCATCTTACTTGCTATTTTTACCAGGGCGTCACTGAGCAACTCTTCTTAAAAATCACATTTTTGAAGATGTACGTGCCCTGCACCATTACTTCCCATCTACACATGCTTCTTGCACCACTACATCTTGTGTATGTACGCTAGTTGGGCCATTACAACCCGCGTATACTCACAAAAGTTGAAAAAAATTAAAAAGTTGCAAGGAATTCATTGAGATTACGGGCTATTGAGTAGTTTTCCAACCGTCCCACCGCCTATATCCCATCACCCAACCAAATGACCATCCTTTTTGTCATATAAAAGGAGGTGCTGGTGTCTCATTCCAAAGATAAGCATAAGAACAGTGAAACTATGCCCATTTCACTTTGCCCCCTTGCCCCAAGAATTTGCAGCCACATTGTGAGTTTTGAGCCATAAGCCCCCTTGCCCCAAGAATTTGCAGCCACATTGTGAGTTTTGAGCCATAACTCCCTATTCTTGCCTTTTTCCTCATTCATAATCCTATTCCATTTCCCTAGAGAGATTTGTGAGAGGATAAATATATGTGGAAGAAGTTGGAGCTTGGTGAAGAGGAGCGTAGACTAGGTTCGAGGAGCAGTCATCAATCTCATTTGTAAGTTACTTTGTGAGATTAATATAAAGAAGTACCTTTTTTGTCCTGTCATATGATGTGTTCAATCTATATGTTTGATTTACATTTTATTATGACATCTAACCCACTAGTTCATATATAGGATGCATGTTCGTAGTTTCTTGTTTGTCTACTGGGGAATGCAGGTGGGCCTTGGGAGGAGATTTGCAGTCAAGGAACAACCGAACGCAAAGGATCGACACCGGCCGCAGATTTTAAGGTAGAGTTACCATATCCTTATACTTTGTATTTTATGCATGAATTTGGGGTATTGTCAGGGTAGTTGTTAAAAGTAGGAGACTTTAGACGGTTAGCTCTGCTTGCATGTTGAACCCTAGTGTAGTCCATAGGGTGGTTTTCCTTCTATAGAAATTACATTGTATACAGGCTCCAACCCATGAGAGACTCCAATCCATGTAGTAAGAACCTACTTACAAATTAATTTGACAGGCATGCACTTGTTTAGAAAATGAGGACAAAAATCCTTACTGTAAGCACCCACTTACAATCTACAGAAACCAATCTTCCAGAAACTAACTTATCAAGAGGATGAGGACATTGATCCTCTCCCTTTATTCACCCTGCAACCTTTAAATTATATTCCTTTCATTCTTTGACATCCTCGATCCTCAGAGCTTCATAGATTCTCTTCACCCAATCCTATTCCCCTGCACTCTTCACTCTTCCATCCTAATTCAATTTCCACACACTATAACTAAATTCACACATAGTTACTTATACATTATATATCTTCATGACTTTATCCACATGAAAAAATGTGTTCATGAAGTCATCTCTAGAGCTCCTCAAAACCAAACTGTGAACCTCCTTAGAAATCAGTCTTCAATTTCCTTTATTTCATGCCATTTATTTTTCTCGACAGAGCATGAACCATGACATTCAAAAACCATCTGATCTTCCTTCATATTAACTCTCCAGCATCAATATGTTCTTTTCTCACCAAAATATCCCACATGTCCTCATGGCTCGGTAGTCATTCGATTTAGTCCTTGATTGAGTCTTCACTTGTCAATCTATTCACTACCCATAAAAACACACAATTCCATCACAATGCACAATGATCATCTGATATGGAACTTCGTTCAATCACAATTGCTGATCTACTTAGTATATCAATACAACTAAGTCATCAACTTACATCCATCATCCGATCATATCTTAGATTGATCTCAACTGTCGATCTATCCTTTACCCATACTTAGACAATTTATTAAGGTTTCGTTGAACTCATATTGCACCTACACTTAGACGCATTTCCAATCATTTCACCATGAGTCTATGAAACATCATGAGCCATCAAATCTCTCACCCTCTATATCGTCCAATCTGGGACATGTGGCAACCTTTTGGGCTATCAGATCTTTCACTCTCTACATCGTTTGATCTACTCCTCATACTTAGACAATTTCTCATGGTTCACCATGCTCCACGATTCTACTCCTCATACTTAGACAATTTCTCATGGTTCACCATGCTCCACGATCTCTTGTGACTTATTCAATATTGATATTTAGTCAATTCTTGACGTTTCACTATAGGTCGTGGGTTTGCAACATTTCCCCAATTCTTGTGGCCTTGTTAGTCTGATCGATTTTTGACACTTCGTCAATTTTTCGAACCAAACCTTGAGTCTCTTATACTTAATTTATTTTTGAACTCCTACCATAGATCAGTGATACATCTTCATTCTTATCTTATTCATGACTTCATACATCCGATCCAATCTTAGTCTATTTTCCAAGATCCCGCAACAAGTCTGCAGGTCTCCTATACTTAGCCAATTTCAACCTTTTTAACGTGAGTCTATCATATATCCTCATTTGTTCTTCCCTTGTATACTCTATTCATCCATTTGATCCAATATTTATACTTAGCCATTTCTCGAGACATCATTTGATTCCTGGTACTTGGTTATTTTCCAATATTTCACTATGGGTCCACGGGTTCACGCTCAATTATTCACATACTCTCGATCCTCCATCGTTCTCACAATATCCATGATGTTATTTTCTAATATCTCTTGTGTTTATGTGGAAGAATAAGTCGCTACCATGTGGACATCTTCTTCTTCACTGGATGATGTGGCATCGACACATGTCCTAATGCATGACACTAATGTGGCACTACCGTGGACGAGCTGACCCATCAAGTATCGAATATCAATATTCAATCTTAACCATCAACCTATGGAGATGAACGACCAGGATATAATTTCTCAAAATTTAATCCCTTACATAAGGTTTCATAGCTCTTATGCTCAGTTTCACTCAAACTAAGCGATAGCATGTTTTCATTATAAACTCTTTTGATCATGATTTCCCAATGAATGTGAGATATATCATTTTGTGGAAATATTCTACTATAAATTTAGATTTTTACTTGGAATTACTTACCATACTTATTATCTCATTCATCTTCCAACTTTGATCACTCATCTTCTCACCACAAAAACGTAGCCACATTTTCCTGACATTCACATAGCTTATTCTTCTACACTATCAAACTTCAACAAGCTGCATTTTTTCTGCGTCTAAACTCTTCCATCGTTTTGTATTCATTCGACAACACAAATGAGAACTTATAGAGACTCGTCAGTTTGTTTTCATCTTCTCACGTGGACACCCATTAAAGTGCATGGACATTCTTTTTGTATGTAGTGTTTCTCACCTTCATTCACATATAATCACACATATACATACTCAATTACCATTATTTGGATTGACTTGGAATGTAGACACTACCTCAAATGTCTAATTCTAATTTGATCCTTGGACCTGTCATTCACACATCATGATCTTCCATTTTTCTTGACATCAATGACACCACAATTTCAAACAAAATCCCCCTTTGTCATTGATGGAAACACTTAATCATATTAATAAATTTTTAGACGTGTCAGGTATTTCTTTCTACAAATCTAAACTTGTTTTTGTACTCTCCCCCTTTGACATATATGACAAAGGGATATTCTCCACCTTTTGACTATACTCTATTATGTAACCATCCACCTTCTTCTCCTTATGCAAATCCCCTTGAGCTAGTGCACCGCTTGTAATTCTTTAGTGAGTGGATGGGATGGGGAGCACCCCCAACTTTTTTCTGAGATACTAAAATGCTTCTTTAGGAAGATAATTTGTAAATATATCAACAACTTTTCCCTTTGTTCCAATATATTTAATCTTGACATTCTATTATGTAACTTGTTCTCTTAAGAAATTATGCTTGATTGGAATGTTATTTGTCTTTGAATGCATGATGAGATTCTTGGAAATATTTATTACACTAGCATTGTGACAGAGAATTAATGTTGGTTGAATATAATCTACCTGAATATCATTTAGTGTTTGTTTCATCCATAGCACATGCATACAATAGGCTGCTCTTGCAACATATTTTTATTTTTTTTTTGTATATAGAGAGATTGATGATTGCTTCTTGCTAAACAAGGAAACCAAGCTATTTCATAGAAATAATGCTACACCATTGGTGCTCTTTCTTTCATGCAAATTATCTACCAATTATGCATCTATGTAAGTTGTGAAAGTAAAATCCTTTCTTGTGGGATACCAAAAACTAATGTCCAATGTTCCTTTTAGATATTTGAATATTATTTTTACTTCTTGCAAATGTGTTTCCTTTGGTTCATTTTGAAACCTTCCAACTAAAACTACTCCTTGCATGATATCTCATCTTTAGGTAGTCATATAGAAAAGGTTTCCTCTCATCGATCTGTAAAAGGTTTGATTTTCTTCCTTTGATTCATCTTCTTTACTTAGCTTACAACCAATAACCCTGGGTGTTCTGACAGGTTTGCATTCTTCCATCTCAGACTTATTTAGAATTTACTTGATGTATTTGGTCTGAGAAATAAATATGTCTTTATTGGTTTGATAAATATGCAACCTAGAAATAATGACAATGCTTGAAGGATGGACATCTCAAATTCGTTTTGCATATTTTCTCCAAACGTTTGACTCATTCTATCAATGTTACTTCCAAAAATGATATCATCCACATAAAATACAATGATTAACATCTATGTGCTATCTATTTTGATGTAAATATTACTATCTATTGTTCCTCTTTCAAAACTGTCTTGTAGAAAGTACTTGTCAAGGCTTCAATACCATGCTCTGGGAGCTTTCTTTAATCCATAAAGGGATTTCTTCAATCTCCAAACATATCCTTAAATGTATTTCAATAAGAATCCTTCTAGATATTCAGTGTATACTTCTTCCTCTAAATATCCATTCAGGAATGTTGAGTTGACATCCATCTGATACACCTTAAAATTCTTGAAGCTTGCAAATGATAAAAAAATTCTAACTGTTTGTAATCTTTCAATAGGTGCAAAGGTTTCTTCAATGCCAATACCTTCTAATTGAGTATACCCTTTCTAGACTAGTTTTGCTTTATTTCTTACTACTTTTCCATCGTAATTTAAGTTATTTATGAATACCCATTTTGTACCAATCACATTTTTATCTTGGGGTCTTGGGACAAGTTCCCATGTTTGATTTTTCTTAATCTGGTTTAACTCTTCTTCCATATAATTCACCCAATGTTGGTCATTACTAGAATTTATGAAACATTTATGCTCTACTTTGGATAGGAAAGAGAGATTTACCTATTCAAAATTGCTTTCCATTTTTCTACTAGTTTGGGTTTGAGCATTTTTATCATCGAGAATCAACTTTTCTAAATGATTTTTCTGCACAAACCTTAATGGCGTTTTCGTATCTTGATGTTGAGTTTATTCTTCTTCTTCTTATTATTATCATTCTTCATTTTCTTGTCCTTCGTCTTCATGTTCTTCTTCTTATTCTTTGTTGTAGTCTGTTTCTTCCACTTCCAGCTTGTTCCTGTATGGTATTTCTTTATCTATTCTAACAATAACGCTTTTATCAATATTCTGTAGTCTTTTTTTGTAACATCTATCGGCTTTTATTCTTGATGAATATCCAAGAAAAAACCCTTCATCTTCCCTTGAGTCAAACTTTCCTAGATCCTCATCATCTCATTTAATGTAGATCTTTTTTCCAAATATTCTAAATTGTTTGAAGATGACGATCAACCTTTCCATAATTCATAGGGTATATTTTCACTTTTGACACTGATGTTTCGTCCATTTAAAATGTAGACAGTAGTATACACCGCTTCTCTCCAAAAAATGTCTAATAAGCTTGCTTCATTTAATTTTTTTTTAGCAATTTCTTGTAAATGTTTGTTTTCCTTTCAACCACTCAATATTTTTGAGGAGTTCCCACAGCTGTATACTATATTTTTATTCCATGTGTTTCACAAAATTATTCAAACTCATTGGATGTTAATTCACCTCCATTATATGAGCTTGCGCATTTTTTTTTTCAAATTTGTCTCATTCTCAACTAAAGCTTAGAATTCTTTATTTTTTTCAAATGCCTCAGATTTGTTTTTGAGAAATGTAACCCAAGTCATTCTTTTATAGTCATTGATGAGAAACGTGAAGTAGATTTCTCCTTGCAAGATCTTAGTTCTTGTTGGTCCACAAAGATCTGTACGTACAAGTTCCAATGGCATGGATGTTGATTATTCTTTTGAGAGGAAGCTTACCCTTTCTTGTTTTCCGTGATGGCACTACTTACAAACAATGCTTGATGGTTTTATGATCTTGGGATATCTCTTAATGCTTGTTTGACACTAATTTTTACTAGGTTGTCAAAGTTCACATGGGCCATTCTTTTATGACACAACCATCATTCATCTATATTCCCTATATTTGTAGGTGATCTTTCAAATTTCTTTCTTAGATGGACTATTTCAGATTCTAGACTGCTACATATATCTTCCTTTTATTTTAGTTTGGATTTTATGATTTCTTCAACTCTCTTTGCCTCTTCAACTTGAACAGTTAGGATCTTTATTTTCTTCTCTATTTCTTCAAGATCATGTTCCTCCTCTTTATATTTTTGTAATTCATTTTTCTTCTTTCTATTCTTTTGTTTGAGTCTGCCTATTTCTTCTAAGGAACTAACGAGTTCTACTTCAATATTTACTTGTCCATCAATTTTAGGACTGTATTCTTCTATTGAATCTACGTCTCCATTCTCTAGAGCATCTCTCTGCATCTCTAGACCCATAAATGTAATTTATTTTGTTTCACCATCACTATCATCTAAGGAGCTATTATTCTCATTTGTATATAGATTCTTATTTTGTCTTAAGAAATTTCTTTTCTTTTTAGTCTTTCCCTTCTTGTAACATTTGTGACTAGAATATTCTTCCTTATTTTTATTCTTATAATAGAATTTAGCAGGAAAGTGTCCTACTTTTACACAATTAGAACATATAAAGGGAAGTTTACCTTTGTATTTTCTTGATTTGAGCTTCTTGGCAAAGTTGGCCTCTTTCTCATCTGATTCTCTAACTGGGATGTCATCCATATTGTGTTATTCTCTCTTTGTCTTATTTTATGCCTTGAAAGTTTCTTCCTTCCTTGATAGTTTTAGTGTCTTTTCCTGTTCTATCCTCATTTCATATGCAATGAGAATTTCGTGCAACTCATCCATTGCCAATTTTTATAGGTCTTTTAATTCTTCAATGGTAGATATCTTGGAATTAAATATTGAGGGAAGTGATCTAAGAACCTTTTGCACAATGATGGTTTCTTCAAACTCTTCTCCCAATCCTTTGATATTATTGATAATCTCATCCACAAAAAGAAAATAGGTTGCAATACTCCTTTCTTCATTCATCTTGAGAGTCTCAAATTGTCCTCTATGGTTTTGTAACTTTTCCCTTTTGACCTTGTCATCCCCTTCATAAATTTTCTATAATTTGTCCCACATCTCTTTTGTTGAGGCACAATGCATGACTTTTGTATGAACTGATTTTTCCAGATCATAAAGAATAAAATTCTTGGAGCTATAATTATTGTTACTGATCCTTTTTGCATCTGTATCTATAGGTGGAGTTTTGGAGCTGTGTAACCATTTTCAAATGCACTCTAAACGTCACACCCAAGTGACATTAAATAACTTTACATTATTATCTTCTAGAAAACATAATCTGATCCATCAAATATTGGAGCTTTGTTTGTGGAAAATCCTTCCTATTCATTCATTTAAACTATGGGGGTTCACATTCTAGTGGTTAGATTGTTCTTGAAGGAACCCACTCTGATACCAATTTTTGGAATATTCAACAATAGTGAGAGAGAGGTGAATCAATATTGCACATATTTTAACCACTTTTTCTCTTTGTTATTTTAACTAATCATCACATAATTAGTCCTAATAAATGCAAATAATTATATATGTCAAAAAATATCAACAGAAAGACATAGTACACAGATATTTTACATGGAAACCAAATAATTGAGAAAACCACAAATTTTTTTCTTATGATAAAATAGGAATTACATTATGTACATTCTCCAACCTGTGAGAGACATCAATCCCTATAGTAATCACCTACTTACAAACTAATTTGACATGCACCCAAGTATTTATAAAATGAGGACACCAATCCTCACTGTAATAACCCACTTACAGTCTATAGACACCAATATTTCAGGAACCAACTTGTCAAGAGGATGAGGACATTGATCCTCTCCCTTTCTCCACCTTGCCACCCTTAAATTATATTCCTTTTGTTCTATGACATCCTCGATCCTCAGAGATTCAAAAATTCTCTTCACCCAATCCACTACTCATGAAATCTTAACTCTTCCATCCTAACTCAATTTCCACGTCACACTAGAACTAAATATGCACATAGTTATTTATACATTCTATACCTTCATGAATTTATCCACATGAAAAAG
This sequence comes from Picea abies, assembly GCA_900067695.1. Lineage (NCBI taxonomy): Eukaryota > Viridiplantae > Streptophyta > Pinopsida > Pinales > Pinaceae > Picea > Picea abies. The sequence continues at coordinate 2,854 of CBVK0100189869.1, read as the reverse complement.
CATGTTCATAATTCAACTCCATTCCTCCTCAAAATAGGGATGCAACTGTCCTTAGAAACTAGTTTTCAGTTTCCTTTATTTTATGCCATATGTTTTTTTAAACAAAGCATGAACCATGATGCTCAGTAGTTGTCTGATATTCCCTTAGATTAACTCTCGATATTCGATTTTCTCTTTGTTCACAAAAATACGTAACACTTCCTCATAGATTAGTAGCCTTCTGATTTGGTCCTTGATTGGTTCTCCATTTGTCGATATATTCACAACCAATTATTCCCTTAGATTAACTCTCGATATTCGATTTTCTCTTTGTTCACAAAAATACGTAACACTTCCTCATAGATTAGTAGCCTTCTGATTTGGTCCTTGATTGGTTCTCCATTTGTCGATATATTCACAACCAATAAAAACATGCAATGTAATCACAATTCACATCGACCATATGATATGGACCTTCATTCAATTACAACTGTTGATCTACTTATTGTATCAGGATCACTGGGTATTCATCTTATAGCCACCATACAATTAGATCTCGAATTGATTTAGATCGTCGATCTATTCTTTACCCATACTTAGAAAAATTCTTCAATCCTTACCGTAGGTTCACTGGTTCAAGGCGTCTACATTGAAACTTCCACGAACTTCAGAATGCACCTTTTGTGTTTCACCATACTCGTATTACACCTACACTTAGGAACATTTATAAGAATTTCACCATGAGTCTACAAAACATCATGAGCCATCGGATCTCTCTACCTCTGGACCATTCGATCTAGGACACGCGACGACCTTCTATGTCATTCGATCTCTCACCCTCTACATCGTCTGATCTACTCCTCATAATTAGACAATTTCTCATGGTTCATCGTGCTCAACCATATCTTGTCACATATTCAATATTGATACTTAGTCAATTATCGAGATTTCAGCATGGGCCGTGGGTCTGCAACATTTACTCGATTATGATGGCCTTATTATTCCATTCATTTCTTGACACTTAGTTGATTTTTCAAACTCCTCCGCGGTTCTCCTATACTTAGTTGATTTTAGAACTCCTATCGTGGGTTCGCGATACATATCGTTTCTTCTATTATTCATGACTTTGTTTTTCTGATCCAATCTTTCTACTTAGTCTATTTCGCAAGATCCCATAGCAGGTCTGCAGGTCTCCTATACTTAGCCAATTTTCAACCTTCTTAGCACGGGTCTATGGGTCATCTACATTCGTCCTTTTTTTGTTGTCTTTGTTAGTATGACTAATCCAATATTCATTGTTATCCATTTCTCGAGACATCAATAGATTCCTATTACATACTTATTTTCCAATATTTCACTACAGTCAGCGGGTGTGTGGATTCACGCTCAATTATTCACAAACTTCGGATCCTCTGTTGTGCTCACTGTCTCTGCAATGTATTGATACCTAGTTATTTTTCAAGATCTCTTGTGATGACATGGAAGATGAAGTGGCTACCATGTGGACATCTTCTTCTTCACTGGATGTTTTGGCATTGACATGTGTCATGACCTATGGTGTTGATGTGGCACTTCCATGGACGATCTAACCCACCAGGTATTGAACCTCAATATTCTATCTTAATCGTTGATCAAATGAGATGAATGATTAGGATATAATTACTCAAAATTTAATCCTTTACGTAAGGTTACATATCTCTTCTGCTCTCTTTCACTAAAATTAAGCGATAACGCCTTTTCATTATAAACTCTTTTTATCAAGATTTCCTAATGAATGTGGGATATATCATTTTGTGGAAATTTGTTGTTGTATCTTTATATTTTTACTTGGAATTCCTTACCATAATTATTATCACTTTAGGTTTATATCTCATTCATCATCCAATTGTGATCACTCATTTGCTCACCACAAAAACATAGCCATGTTTTCCTCACATGCATAGAGCTTATTCTTCTACACCGTTGAGCTTCAACAAGATGCAATTATTTTACGACTGAACTCTTCCATGCGCTTTTCTTTGTTCAACATCACAAAGGGATGCTTATAGAGACTCATCAGTGCATCAATCATATTCTCACATAGAGACCCATTAAAGTGCAAGGGAATTGTTTTCATATGCATTATTTCTCACCTTCATTCAGATGGAATTGCACATGTACATACTCAATTACCTCAATATGGTTTGATTTGCAGTGTAGACACTTCCTCGACTGTCCAATTATGATTTGATCCTTGGACCTATCATTCACACATGATAGTCTCCCCCTATTTTCGACATCAAGGACAACACACTACTATCTAGAGTCTAAATATCTAGTCTATAACAAGGAGAAATGATTCTTACACTATAAGATAAAAAGCAATGGTAAGTGGAACCCGTCAACATCATCATGTTGGTGGAGCCGAAAGACGATCCTACATGAAACCAATGAGAAAAGTCCCTAGAGGAGGGAGTCAGTTGTACAAATCCTACATTGCATGGGCATGCACCTGATTTAACATCTTGAGAGATGATTTCATGTGGGCACGTGATCCTTTTGTCTAGCCCACATGTCACCTCCTTTTCTATAAAAAAAAATTACCCATCACCCCATCAGAGAGAAGTGAACTAGATAATTTATAAAAAACAAAAATATATATATTTAAAAAGAAAAAATTGTTAAAATAATAATTTTAAAATTCATATGAAAAAAAATTATTAATTTTATGTGATACTTAAAATTATTTTTATATTTTTTTAATATAATTTTTTTTTGAAAAATTTTTTTTTATAAACCTATAGTAAAAATAGAAAAATAGAAATTGTACAAAACTTTGAAACATTTTGAAAAAAAAAAAAAAAAAAATAGAAAATGAAAACTAAAAAGCACTTTC
>CBVK0100189868.1:0-13735 GCA_900067695.1 Picea abies | reverse complement strand
ATATATATATATATATTAACGCTAAGAATATTTATATAAGAAGTGTCCCTAAAAAATATTAGAAAAAGATATCTACAATATGAAAAATGAAGGCAATATCCTCTTGTTAGGAGACTTTAATGCTAGAAGTGCAGTTAATCAATCTATTATTTTAAGTAATGATTCCAACCCTAATCCTATATGGCTAGATGAGGACCTTGTTTTAGCTAATATATACAAAACAAACTATGAAGACCAAATCGAGAATTTGTTTGGTACTGAGTTAATCAAGCTCTCTAGTTATCAATATTTAAAAATTTGCAATGGTCTAAGAAAGTGGCCAAAATATAACATGATGACTTGTGTACATGGGATGGGTAGTAGTGTTTTTTACTATGTAATATAAAATATCCCCTATAAAACCAAATAGTAAACTTTGATCTTTTAGATGACCATGAAACTGAGTCTAATCATAGACCTTTAACCCTAACTCTAATCTTTTCCATGCTCAAAATATCTATTGAAGAGTACTATAATAACCAAAGTGACTTACTTTTTTACAAACATAAAGTCGATCTTTACTTAAATGACTTATGTAATACTTTAAATCTATTAAGATATCAAAATAATATTGAAGTCGACTATCCAAATTTTAAGACAATATTCTCTACTTCAATTACCCAATTCTCTATTGAGGTGATTTGTGAAAAGAAAAATAATACAACTAACCCTTGGTACAATAACGGATGTAAAATTGCTAGAAAATCCATTAGGGATTCTTCCAACGCATCATTAAAATTTGATAAGATAAATAGATACAAAACCCTAATTAAAAGGGAAAAAAAGACTATATAAATAGAAAGCAAGAGAAGATTTTGCACCTATTTAGGATAGATCCTAAGAAATTATGGAGGAAAATTCTAACTTGTAAAACTAAATAAAACAATAGGATTCTCTTGAAGGATTGGGATTTCTACTTGTTTCACTAACGAAATAAAGATAAGCATGAAGTTGCATATTATGAATTCATTAGTATGATACACGTATAAGTACATTGATGTGAGTCTTGGATTCATATTCCAAGATGTCTATTGGAATCCATACAACAATTACGTCTTGTGATGTTTCATATTCCTTCTTCGAGTAACCCTAAATGGATTACATTTCCAACATTCCCCCCTCAATCCAAAGGGGTGTATATGAGTCCAAGGTGAGAGATTATATTTGAAAGTGGGAAGTTGAAGTTGAGAAGTGTGAAGTTGTTAATGGCTAAATGTGCTCTCTAAATTTGGTGGTTTTGGGATGACCATAAACCGAATGTATAGCGGAAGTTAATGTATTATGCTAAATGATGATGGTGGTTTAAGGAACACCGCAAACCAATCTGGTGGTTTAAGAATGATCACAAACCTTTGAACTTGGATCTAGGATCAATCATTCCCGAAACATTTACTAAGTTAGTTATAAGTTGAAAGATGATTTCTTCTGCTAATTGGAAGTGCTCTCGAATGCTAGTTAAATATCAGCATAAATTTTTGTGTAGTAGAAGTTGAAAGTATTCAACTAAGTGGAGGCTTAAGGAAAACCACACACTATTTTCTAGCATAAGCTGTAAGTCTTCTACTAAGCGGTGATTTAAGGAAAACCACAAACTAATCATGCTCATTTGTCATGCTCACTTGTTACTACTCGATTGATAAGACTTTGAAACCTGAAGCCTCCATGTCAATCATTGATGTTGTTCCCTCTTGACAGGGACAAGGTGAGAAGACGAAAATATTTCCACTGCAAGATGTTTCAATACTCAAGAGTGAGTTCTGTTGGAACATTAATCAATGATGGTTCATCACACAACTTCTAGTTTCATTTAGTCAAGACGTTGAGCCACATATGGATACAATCGGTCAAGTGATCAACCAATACGCCACACCATTCAATTGGGTATTTGACGTTCCTATTTATTGGAAAGTTGACCAGCAGTCGAATATCGTCAGATGATGGATCAACTAGCCCAGCCATCAGCTACGAGTTGGATGAATAGTTGGTCATGTCTAGTCCCATCAAGCCTGTTAGTACTATATTTGTTCCTATCAAATATATTAAGATTTACTAAAGTGGTCAGGATGTGATAGGACAAATTAGTGGTATAAAGGAAATAGTCATAGCCCCTAATAAGTCAACATTAAAATTTTCCTAAGGAATGATGAAGAAATAAGAAGAAAATCCATGCACTTGTATGCATAAGGAAAAAACTAATCCATCAGGTGCTTATCATAGGTCCAAAAGGGGCTTGTCGCACATGAAGAGGGCCTAAATCTATTGGCCAGGGATATTACCAAAATACTACGACCTAAAAGAACAACATTAGCGGTTTTTTAGGCCACAAAAGATTAATGGCTTAGATCTCATCACACACCCACTTTTAAATGAACGATTGAGATTGTCCTTTCTCAAAGTCACATTTGGATCCAAGCCTCAATCACTCTAATAGTGTACCATAAATGGACGGTCCAGATTCCATCATGCCATAAACCATTTCCTAAGAGATCAACAGCCTAGACTCGGTCCATGACCCCACGTGCCAACACGACATTACACATGGCCTACTAATAGAGCACTGCCACGACCAATAAAAGATTGCCATGTGGAAGTGTTGAACCCACTGCATGCATAGGTCAATATATCGAAACTGGTTGACACGTGCCCTACCTATCTACCACATCAACACCAACAAGAACCAATGAGAATACACCACATTTCGAGGGTGACTTCAACGCAATGATATTTTCCTTAGCCAATTTTAGGTTTTTGGTTGAGCCAGATCCATGGCTCTCGTGCATCATCAGACTTCCCATAGAAGCTCCATATCAATGGTTGAGATTTTCCCTCAGATTTCCCTCATCAGAGTCATGTTGAATGATCATACTCTGACCACTCTAATGGGGCACCCACGATGGATGGTCTTGATCTTCTCTCGAACCCTTTTCAAGTGCGAATGATCAACACTATAGATATTCTCTTAGGTATAAAATCCTCCTAGATAGGTGTCACATCATCACACCAACAAATCATTGTTAGAGACAATTAGAGGCTACCACATGGAAAAGTGGAACCCACCAAATACACAAGTCAGCACATCAAAAATTGGTGACATGTGCCACACTCCCATGCCACACCAACATCAATGTGGACCAATATAAGTCTGAGACATATTCAAGGTCATGTCATCCTGACCATCTTTACCTTAGTCATTTTTTGGTTCCTCGTTGAGCTAAATCGACAACTCCCATGCATATTTGGACCTCCCTACGTAGTTGCAGATAAATGACTGAGATGTACTCTCAGATTCCCCTGTTCGGAGTCATTTGGGAAGAGAATACCTAGAAAAATCCGATGTTGACCTATGAAGGACCACTCAAATATGTTCAGACATTTTTCAAGTGGAACTGATCAATGGTCCATATATTCTCTCAGGTATCAAATCTTCCCGACCAGGTGTCACATCAACACCCTTGTAGAGCACTATTAGGGAAAATCAGTGACTACCATGTGAACCTGATAAACCCAATAGATACATAGGTCAACATTCCAAAAAAGGGTGACACATGTCACACCTTCTTGTCACCTCAGATCCAGAGTGGACCAATGAAATTTTTCCATGTGTCAAAATGATGTCATCATTAAACTCATTTCCTTAGCCAATTTTTGGCTCTTAGTCAAGATATATTGATGGCTCTTGTACGTTGTCATACCTCTATTCATAGCTCCATATCTATAGTTGAGTTACTCTCTCAGAGTTCCCTTGTCAGAGTCATATTGGAAGACCAAATCCTGACTACTCTGAGGGGCACCATTGATGGATGGTCCATATTTTCTCTTAGACCTCTTTTAAGGGGGACCGATCAATGACCCAAGTCTCATCCCACCCTTAATCACTCTTATAGAGATCGATGTATCTGATTTGATTCATGCCCCTAGGGAATCAGTTCAGCCTTACACATGGCCTGCCAACAAATCATTGTAAAAGACAATGATAGGGTACCACATGGACATGTGGAACCCACCAAAGCTACCCAAAAGAATATAAAATACGAGTTACACATGTCATGATCCTCTGCCACATCATCACCAACAAGGACCAATAACAAGGTGTCATGTGTTCATGCCGACCTCAAAAAGATAATATTTTCCTTATCCAAACTTTTGTTTCGGCCAGTCTCAATCAATGATCCATATATTCTCTTGTACATTTTTAAATGGGACCGATCAATGGTCTAGTTCTGATCCAATATAGTCCACGAGATTCTTGTCATTAGAATCCCTATTTGAATCCTAAACCCCAAAAACTTTGACGGTTTCACCTTTGATCGACGACTGGGATTACTTGTTGAATTTGATCTGATGGTTGTTGAGTTTCATGCCTATGCAAATTTGATTTCAAGTTCCCAACAAAAGAATAAATGATTACAGAGACTCCTCAAAGATATAACTCGAGTGGATATTTTGGACTATATGTTTCGAGCTGCCCCACGATCTCATCATAGAAAAATTCATGTAGGTAAAAGTAGTTAATTTTGACCAGAGTAGAAACTGCCCATGAACCAAGAAGCCATAGAAAATATTGAAGAATATAGAGTTGGTTTCAAGAAGCAGTTTTAGGGCATGAGAAAGAGAAATAAAATACAATGAAGGCACCCATTGTTAAGGTCATTACTTTGGGGAGTTAAATATTTTCTTGTAACTAGAGAAGTTTGAACAAAAAGATACCTTGAGCACAGTTAGTTGATAAATGCAATAGGAAATCGAAGATTCATCCCCTGCGTTTAAATTTTAGTATGTAATTATTGATTATTTTGTATATGTGTTCTTGTAAATAATATCCTTCTAATCTTTCTTTTCTTGTATCAAATCTAATTTACAAAACATCATACAACATGACATTTTTCATATTCAATGATACTGTATGATGTCTGGTTATGATATAAAAGTGATTTCATATGAATGCATGACCATTTCTTGTCATTTCTTTGTGCATTTAAATGATATGTAGAGGGTAAGTCCATGTATTTGAGTGTACGAAGTTGTTAAATTTTTGAAGAATATGTTTATTGATCTATTTACACTTGTTAGAGTTGTGTAACCCTTAATTGCTCAGCACACTATTCATTTCACATAGGCTACATGATTTATTCTCAGAAGTGCCTTGTATGTTTACTTTGTTCTTTCCTCTAATCCACCATTTCATCTCCCTTTTGACCTTGATTGTCATAAATAATCATATACATATGACTCTAATAGTTGAGATCATTTTTCATCTAATTTGAGACTATTTTAGTTCCTATAGTTTCAAAAGAGAAAGAGAGAGAGAAGGAAAAAATCCCAAATATTGCACAATTATATTATTGCAAATTTGTCCTTAAGATTCATCCCAAGTCTTGGCCCATGGGGTGCCTCAACATCGTTCCAAACGAATCCTGGAACATATTGATAGATAACATTTGAAATTGCATCATTGTAAGGGAAGTAAAGTCAAGAAATCTTCCCCGGGATACGTCGTTGTAAGTTCTGAGACTTTATGGTGAACAAGCCATAGGCACTTGGCTATTAATATTTCACCTCGAGGCTCACATACCAAAATTCACCATGATCCTGATCAGGTCCCGATATATTTAGATCCAAAAACTCTTATGACCTTGAGGAATATCAAAGAGTGTCAGTCCTTATTTTTCTTAGGTAAACCTTATCTAGAAACCTCTCCTTCTGATGTTCATCAAAATGTTGAATCTATAGATATGAATGATATACCTGAGGATTTTCTTTATGCTACAAAATTTCCTCAAAAAAAATTAATATACCTCCATAATTCTCCTTTATAATTTAGACAATAAGTTAGTTCTTCCCATCAACCCTTCTTGAATATTCATGTCCCTCATTTGTCCTTTGAAGCCCATAACAAAATTTTACAAAATATCATGGATGGATTAGGTGGAAGAATACCTAGGGGAAATAAAACTCCTGCATCACTCCCTATAAATCCTTAGGTTACTTCCATATTCTCCCCATTGAATGTTCCCAAAATTACCCATGAACTTCTTGATAATTACATGAAATATATACCAAAATGTGATGGAGATAAAACCCATTAAACTGAAGAGAATATGAATCATTTCTGAGACTTTACAGATGACCAATTTGTAAGAACAAGGATGTATTCATGAGGCTATTTTTCCAAACTCTAGGGGGATATGTTAGAAAATGGTTGAGAGAACTAACTATTGATTCTATGTACAATTGGTGAGATCTAGAAGCTGCCTTTATGAGACAATGTGGTGAGTAAAGGGATAGCCTATACTACTTGAATTAATTTGTCTCACTCAAGAAAAGATACAATGAAATTTTCGATGATTTTAGCATGAGTTTTAATAATCTCTATAACAAGATCCCTAGAGATAAAATCCATCAGAACCAACAACTAAAGTGGCACACAGTAGGGCATTTGGTGCTGATGTTTCCATGACTTTGAGAGAAAGAAGGTCCCCAACCCTGATAGTAATGTAAGAGGATGTAATATAAATAGAAGGAAACATGATTGCATCAGGAAACATGAAGAAAAAACAAGATCAGGAAGAAAACAAAAGGTTAGGGAAGATTATGGTACTTTTGATCCAAGTAGAGGAGCCCAAGACACAAAGATGGATGAAATTTCTAGATTGATCAGAAATCTGACAAACAAAATGTCCAGATTTGAGATAGAGAATAGAAATAAAAAAAAAAATCCAAGAAGGAGGTATAATGAATCCTAACCATAATCAATCTAGAACACCTCTTAATCCATAACTCACGAGAAGGGATCAAAGAAATGGAGAACAACCCATTCAACCTCTTGTAAAAACAAACAATGATAACAAATTTATTGAAGAAGTAGTGGATGAGAGCTATGATGAATACACATAACAAATACACCTACTTCAATATGAAAATGATTCCATACATATAACTCAAAATTATTATGATGAGTCTCTAAATCCTAAGGAACTGATGCCTAGGAATCAACCCAACAAAGGAGCTTTATCCTTAGTTCAATGCATAATTTTTGTTGATGCACTACAGGATGAGATGCATAATAAGTATTATATCAAGCCTCGACACAAATAAGTTGTTGCATAAAATCAACCTCAAGATAATAAATTTGGTCCAAATTTGTCCAAAGATAAAGCTAAAGTGGTTGTATACATCCCCAAGGTAGTTTAAGTTTTGGAGCCTGTTAAAAGGGAAAAAGAAACTAAAGAACTTGAGGAATTAGTTTCACCTTTCAATACTGAACGTGAATTGTCCAAGATCAATATTTGTGTGATTTTGGTGGATTTGGATAAAAACTTCTCATACCATAAATAAATTAAGAAAATGATGTAGGTGAAGGGATCAACAAATCCTCCTGATACTTTGAATGTACAATATGAATCCCCTACCATAGTTTTTTGTCCTCATATTAATGAAAAAGAGTAATTTGTGACACCCTTCTATGTGACTTTGAATATTCATGATAAAATGATGCACAATTGTATGCTCGATTATAGACCATCACACAATCTTATGCCCAAAGTAGTCATGGAAAATTTTGGGTTATAAATAACGAGGCCATATCATGACCTCTATTCATTTGATGCTAGAAAAGTGAAGTGTTATGGGATGATTAAATACATCCTTGTCAACTTGGGTCAATTTCCTATTAAGAGAATTATGATGGACGTGGTAGTGGACTATGTACCAGCCAATTATAGCATGTTTTTTTCCAAAAAATGCGCACAAAAATTGGAAGCACTATGTAGATGGATATTACTTATTCCATTGTATCAATTTTTGCAGTAGAGATCAGAAGGTTGTACCAAGAGACAAAGTTTTCTTATGTCATTAGTGATTAGAGCAACCATATGAATCATCCCATATATATTATAAATGAAGATTTGGAATTTTGTATCCTATTTATAAATGAAGAGTACAATAAACCCCAATTCTTGCAGATCCTATTGTAAGACCTATCGAGGAATTGGATGGCATATGGAAAATGTATTTGGATGGTACATACTGAAAAGAAAGGGTTGGGGATAGCATAGTGCTCATCTCCCTCACCAAAAAATAAATTCATTTGTGCTACAAGCTTGAGTTTGAGACCACAATTAATATTGTTGAATATAAATCCTTGATCTTAGGCCTGGAGGCAACAAGAAATATGAAAATTACAAAGTTGGATGTATTAGGATATTCAAAGCTAGTTGTTCAAAAAGTAGAAAGTTACTATCAAAAAAGGCATCCAAGAATGAGGGCATACAAAGATCATGTATGGGATATGATTGATAATTTTTAAGTATCCTTCAATATTTCTTTTGTTTTGAGAGAGTTTAATCAGCGAGTTGATTCCTTAGAAATAGCTTCCAGTATCTTTAAAGTACCCACCACTCCTCAAATTAAATATGAGATCAAAATGAGATACAAACCTTACATTCCTAATAATATCAAATGCTAGTAAGGTTTTGAAGATGATGAGCAGATCAAAAAATTCATGGAAGTGATAGATGAGTTTGCAAGTACCCATATTGATTTAGATGATGAAGAAGACAACAAAAAAGAGATTTGGGAAGAGGATGAATAAATCCCTAAATTTAGCAATTACATGGCTAAGCATAAAGTCTTGCAGCTTAAGAATAACTTCATTCCCAAAGGACTATTGTCTTTAGAATAGTTGTTTGATTGAAAAGATGTACTTTTCCAACCAATTGTCCTCCCCAAAGATGATAGCATTGAGTGATATAATATTGGGACTGAAAAACATGCTAAATATATTAAGTTGTCCAAAAATATCATCGTTGATCATAGGGAAAAGTATTTGTAGTTGTTCAAAGAGTACATGGATGTGTTTGCATGGAGATATAAGGATTTATAAACTTATGATATCAGTATCATCCTGCATCTAATACCCCTTAAACCTAGTAATAATCCTTTAAAGAAGAAGCTCAAGAAAGTTAATCCTCTTCTTTTTCCTACCATTGAGAATGAGGTGTGGAAATTATTAGATGTTGAGATTATTACTTGCTTAAGGTACATTGAATGGATTTCTAATTTAGTTTCACTGAGAAATAAGAGTGGGGAAATAAGGCTATGTGTGGACTTCAGGAACCTCAATAAAATGCTCCTTAAAAGATAAATACCCCCTGCCCAAGATGGATCATATACTACAGAAAGTAGTAGGGTAAAACATGATATCCATGATCGATGGTTTTTTAGGATACAACCAAGTGACCATGCACCTAGATGACTGAGAGAAGAGAGATTTGACAACTCCATGGGGGAATTTCATATATGAAAAAATTACTTTTGGTCTGGTAAATGTAGGAGAAACCTTTCATAGAGATATGGACATTTGTTTTGTCGGTGTGAGAGACAAAGTCATTGTCATATACCTTGATGACATGACTATTTTGTCCAAGACAAAGGATGATCACATCAAGCATTTAAGGAAAACCTTTGTGAAGTGTAGGAAGTTTGGGTTGTCCTTGAATACCAAAAAGTATTATTTTTCTATTTTAAAGGAAGTCTTATTGGCCATATAGTATCCAAAGAAGGCATGAATATAGATACATAAAGGGTTGAGGTAATCAAATAAATTTCTCATCCTAGGAACAATAAAGAAGTACAATATTTCCTAGGTAAAATGGGATTTATAAGAAGTTTTGTCCCCAATTTCTCTGAAATGGTGAAGCGTATTACCAACATGTTTAAAAAGGACCATGAAGTCAAGTGGACAGTTGAAGTGAAAAAATGTTTCCAGCAGATCAAGGAAATCTTGGGGGATTTTCCAGTTTTGATCATCTCAAATTATGACAACAATTTCCTCATTTTCTATTTTGCATTAACACATATGATAGATTTTATGTTTCTTTAGAAAAATGAAAAAGACCAAGAACAACCCATATCCTTTTTTAGCAAGGCCCTGAGAGATGTTGAGCTAAAGTATAGTAACATGGAAAAGTAGGCTTATGTATTAGTCAAAGAATTAAAGGATTTTGGATATTATATACTTCACTCTAAGATATTTTATTATGTACCTACCACAACTATAAATAAAATTGTCACACAACCTACAATGAGGGAAGAAGAGGTAAAGGGATTGCTAAGATTTTAGAGTATGATGTGGAGATTAAGCTAAAAAAGATACTAAAAGGAAAAAGAGTAGTCAAAATGTTGGTTGAATCTAACTGTCAATAAACATAATAGCAACAAAGACTGAAGAGGGTGAAAGACAAGAACCATCCTTTGAGGTAAGTGCCAAATTTTCTCAGTCTGATTGGTATAAAGACATCATATTTTAATTTTGAAATCTAAGATGCTCACCAACATGGGATAAATCAAAGGCTAGATCTATTAAGCTCAAGGATGTAAAATATTTCATTTTGGGGGAAAATCTATTTTGGAAGGACCCGTGGGTAATCCTAGTAAATTTCCTCACTCATGAAGAAACTCAGGGCATAACGATTGAGTTTCATAATAGTGTGTGTGGAGGTCACCATGCTTTGAGATCCACTGCATATAAGATCCTTAGAGATGGGTATTACTGGCCATCTTTATTTTATGATGTAAATTTCTTGGTTCGAGTATGTGTAGAATTTCAAATGTTTGCAGGGAAGAAAAAGTAACTGCCCCTCTCTCTAAAATCAGTCAAAGTTTAGACACCTTTTAAGCAGTGGGGATTGAACTTCATTGGCGAGATTAATCCAAATTCAAGTGGACAACACAAATGTATTTGGAAACATATTATTTCACAAAATGGGTAGAGGCCATAACTACAAGGGAAGGAACCGATACAATCAACATAAAGTTCCTAGAGGAAAATAGCTTAGCTAGATTTGGATGCCCAAGAAATATCGTTGCTCATAATTCTTAGGAATTAAAATATTTGAAATTGGTTAAGTTTTTTCAAGAATAAAACATAGAGTTTGGAAACTCTATTGCTTACTGTCCAGAGGGAAATGGTTTGGATGAATCCTCCAATAAGGACCTTATCAACATTATCAACAAAACGTTATTTGAAAACTAGAAGGCATGGGATTCCCACTTGAAATATGTTTTCTAGGTAGACAGAGTTAGCATCAAGAGGGCCATTGAAACTTCCTCTTTTCAGTTGGTGTATGGGTTGGAAGTCGTTTTCCCCATTCAACTATGTCTATCATGATGAAATTAATAGAAAATGAGGAGGAGGAATTATGTGACAGGAAGAGAATATTTAATCAACAGATTGAATTCCAACAGATAAGAGATCAAGTTCAGATAATGTCCTAATTTCACCAAGCAAGAATAAAATAAATATTTTACAAAAGGTCCAAGGAAAGAAATTTCACGGCAGGGGATTTCATCTTGAAATGGGATGATCGAACATTGGGACCCAATGGTTGGAATCCCAACCGCACCTGAAAGGGGTTCTGGCTGGTTGAGCTATGTAAGGCTCGATTGTAGCTATGTTGGACATAGGGAAGGCTCTCATCCCATGTGAGAGGGTGATTTGAATTATACATGTGAAGGATATGCACAATCATTCGATTTACAACCTTAGTTTGGCCATCTGTCTGGGGGTGGAAAGCCGTGAATTTGGTGAGCTTGGTGTCCAGCAGTGACCAGAATGTGATAAGAAATCAACTATCCTAATCTGAGAAAATGGTTTGTGAATTCCAAAATGTACCCAGACTCGTTCAAAGAAGATCTTAGCAGTGGTCTCTGCTATGATGCTCTTTTTGCAGGCAACCATAATTGCCATCTTATAAAAGCGATCAACAACCACAAAAAAATAGTAATTTACTCGCATGGTGGATGGGAGGCCTGACATGTAGTCCATTGAGATGGATTCCTATGGCCTGTCAGGAGTAGGAAGAGGTGTGTACAGGCCCTATTTCTTAATGGTCTGTTTGGCAATAACGCAGGCATTACAGAACCTGATATACTTGCTGACCTCCTGTCGAAGTTTCGGCCAGTAGAAATGTTTCTGTAGCATCGCCACTGTATTTTTTACACCAAAGTATCCTTCCACCCAACTGTAGAGGGCTTCCCAGATCAGCTTCGCTCTCTCACCTGATGGAACACAGATATGGCCCAAATGACACAACAACTCATCCTGAAAATGGAAATTATCGACAATTGTGTTTTAACCAAACATTTGGTAGGTGGTGGTGAAGTTAGGGCCTATCTCATAGAGTTGAGGCCATCTAGATGTCTCATGGCCGCAAGAGCCTTGCATCGTGTTGATTTCTATGAATGGAGGTCTGCTGAGGCAATCAATGACACAATTGGTGCTTCCTATTTTGTACTTAATGTTGAGGTGTAATTGTTGCAAGTATGTGGGCCACTTTTGATGGCGGTCATTCTACAATTTTCCCTGTGTCTGCATGAACTACAATGGCTTATGATCACTGTGGATGACTGCCTCCTTCCCAAGAATGTAATGTCTCCATTGGCGGCAGGCTTGCACATTGGAGTACATTTCTTTGTCATAAGTAGGGTACTTACATAAAGTATCAGACAACGTCTCACTATGATAGGCCACTGGGTGACCGTGCTAAGTGCGAATGACACCCACAACATAGTTTGAAGCATCTGTCTCGTTCTCAAATGGATGTTGCAAGTCTGGTAGTGAAAGTACCGGGGTTGAGCCCAAGCACTACTTCAAATCATCGAATGCTTATTGTTGGGACCGACCGCATGCAAATTTTTCCTTACCTCCACCCCTCTTTATTTGGCTAAGGGCCCATGCAATATGGGAGAATCACAACATGAACCTGTGGTATAAATTGGAAAGCCCTAAGAAGCTCTGAAGCTCAGTGAGTGTTTTTGGGGCTGGAAAATCACGGATGACTTGGATCTTGGCTGGATTCACATTCATGCCATGTTGATCAATGATGTATCCCAGGTAATGGACCCTGTCCATGCCGAAGGAGCATTTTTCCAAATTGGAGTATAGCTTGTGCTACTGCAGGGTGTGCAAAACCTATTGAATATGCTGCAAGTGTTGGGCCCAAGTCTTGTTGTCAATCAGAATGTCATCGAGATACACCACTACAAAATCATTGGTGAATGGTCGCAAGATATCATCCATCATCCTCATGAAAGTGGTTGGAGCATTTTTCAAACCAAAGGGCATGACCAACCACTCAAAAAGGCCTTCCTTTAACTTGAAGGCGGTCTTCCAGACATCTGTTTGTTCTATCGGGACCTGGTGGTAGCCAAACTTCTGATCAATCTTACTGAAGTATTTGGCCCCCGTGACTTGATCAAGGAGGTCATCGATTCGAAGAAACGGGTACCACTTTCTGACTGTGATTTTATAAAGAGCCTGGTAATCAATATAGAGTCACCAAGTTCCATCTTTCTTCTGTACCAACACGATTGGGCTCCCGCAAGGTGATGATATGGGATGGATGTGCCCCTTGTGGAAAAGTTCTTGGATCTACCGCTTGATCTCCTCATTCTCTAATAAAGACTGGCGATAGACTGGTCCATTGGGTAGTGATGCATCGAGGGTCAGATTGATGGGGCGCTTGACCTAGTAGTGCAGAGATATCCCTATAGAAGAGTAGAATATATCTGAGTATTCTTCCAAGACCTTATCTACTTTCTTCTGTTGTGTGGAGAGGTCGTTCGCAGAGACCCTAGATGTGGCTGTTATCTTTCACTTATTCTGAGAGAAAATCACAAAGAAGACAAACTTCCCCAT
>CBVK0100189867.1:0-13735 GCA_900067695.1 Picea abies | reverse complement strand
GCTCTTCCGATCTCACTAAGGCCCTGAGTCAAACTTAATTAACCTAGGGTGATCTTATTGAGGCCAATAGACCTCTACAACTGGAACAACCTGAATTAACTATGAAGACCCACCACAGGAAATTGAAGAGATACAAGAAGAGGATACCACTACCCAAATAGAAGTTCCACCTCCTCAACTCGAAGTCGAGGCATACCCTATCCAAACTATAGAGGCTCAGACCCCACAAACAGAGGCTCGGACCTCACAAACAAAGGCACTAATGAGAAAGAGAAAAAGAACAATGGTTTCTCCTAAAGCCCCCATTGAAAGAAAGAGGATAAGAAGACAAACAAGAAACCCTGAAGAAATCTAGGACACAAAAAAACAACTTGAAGAAATTCAAGACATTACATAGCATTCCTTATAGGAAAATGTTCAGGAAATTGAGCACACAGAACAAACCTCACAAGGAAACAGTCAAGAAGACACCCAGCCAACATTGGAGCACCTAACAGAACAATTTTTTAAAATATATGAGGTAAAAATAGCTCAATTTTTAGGGATCTTAGGGGACTCAATTGATAGAGATAAACCATAAGAATACCAAGAACAAGCCTCTTCTTCAAAACCTGCTGAAAACTTCCTTGATATTGAAATGTCATTCCAAGAGGACAAAAAATAGGAAGAACCTCATCCTGAGGAAAGAATCCCTCTTAAACATCTAGAGAACTTGGAAGGAACAGAGGAATAGCCACCCGCAGATCAGAATGAAGAATACCTTGAGACCCCTCACAAATATAAAGTAGGCAAAAACCATAGGAGAATTAGAAATATGAAAAAGGAAAAAAAGTTGTTAAAGAGAAAGGCTAAACAAGTTGAAGCATTAAAGAAAAAGGTTGGAAAACTTAGAGAAATTATTAAAGAATTAAGGAAGAAGATAGAACAAATAGATAAGGCCCACAAAAGAAAGAAAAACAAAAGACCCAAAGTGCAAGGAAGAAACCCTCTTCCTAAAAGAGCAGTGATTACAAACTCTGTGGGAACAAAGACAAACCCTAAAGAAATAACAATAGAGGATGCAGTAGCTCAGAATGAGGAAGTAATTCCTTTAGAAATAGATGATGTTGAGGTACAAACAGATACCCTAGTATCAGAGGAAATACCTCAATCTCTTGAGCAGGATGCCACCATTAGGATATTGGAGGAAGAATTGATGCAGTCCCAACAAAGCTTGATTCAAAAAAGAAATGAATTGATGACTATGGAAGAACATCAAGAATCTTAGTCTCAGGAACATAGTGGTATTGTTTATAGACTGGAAGAAGATATTATACAATCCCATCAAGCATTAACTCAATCCAGAGATGAGATGGACGCTATGGAAGAATATCAAGCATCTTTGTCTCGAGAATAGAGTGCCATCATTAATAGGCTAAAGGCAGAGCTGGTACAAGCCCACCAAGCATTGAGTCAATCCAGAGATGAGATGATCACTATGGATAAACATCAAAAGGTTGTTAAACAACTGAAGGACATGTCAACAACAAAAATTGAAACGTATGTTGAGCTCACCAGAGCCCAAGGGAAAGTGAAGAAAATACAAAGCCAATTTGAAAAATCTTTGGAGAAAATCAAGGAGATTTGTGATGTTTACTCTGATGCAATCAACTATAGAGCTCCATCCACCAATTATACCCTATTCTTGTTGGAACGTTACCTGTGGTTAAGGGTAAAATCCATCAGAGAAGGTAAGCCAATTACATTTACCATTGTCCCTATGTTCATTTCATGTTTTAAAGAGAAGGAAGAGAAGGTACAGTACTTTCTGTGTGAATTATACTTCCATAAATTCATTTTGGAAGATGACAAGAAAGATAATATTGGTCCCTTTATTGTGGACATTTAGTTTCAAGCATTACTTTCCTTCACTAAGAACCAAGTCAAATGGGGCAAATATCACAAGAATTTTATAAAGTGGGAAAATAGGTTAGATCTCTAGATTAGAGGAGAGACCCCAAAGTCCTTTCCAACCATTATATGAAATAGAACCTTTATGAAAAGGGAGGGGATCATAGAATCTTTATCCCCCATCCATAGATAAGTTATCTATTCAGTCATCATATATTTTAGATAAATCAAAGAAGAAGCTCTTGTTGATTCTAAGATGAGATGGGATGCATCCTCCAATGAAGTCAAAAGTAGCGAACCCTTTGGGTACATGAATTTCTTTGCAGCTACCTTCAGAGTGGAAAGGTATTCTATGTTAGACAACTAAGAGGGGGGGTGAATCAGTTGTTTCCATGCTTAAATAATTATGGTTCTTTTAAATTCTTTGTAGAGACACTAAATGATGATCACAATAATGCAGGGAAATAAACAATGGCACTTTCAACATCATTCACATATGTGAGAAGCATAGAGACAGATATTTCCCAAGGAAACCCATACAGGGTAAAAATCTCTTTTTCTTTATATGATAAGTAATAGTTACAATATTTACAGTATCATACATATGAGCACCAACTCATAATGAGGCTACAACCTCAATTTTGCAAGCTGCAACTTGCTGAGAGCACCAACTCTCTGTTTTCTCTAGCACCCACTAGAAGGAAGTACCAACTCCCTGGTTTCTCTAGCACCCACTAGAAGGAAGTACCAACTCCCTAGTTTCTCTAGCACCAACTAGAAGGAAGCACCAACTCCCTATGTTCAATCACCCACTTGAACCCTTGAGGACACCAGTCCTCCCTAGCTCCTCCCAACCACCCTGAAATATAAATCTTTGCTACTGACACTTATTACAGTGACATGATGTTCAACAATGGCTTACCAAACTTATCACTTTTCTGCTACATTTTGTTGCTCTGTCTGCCTCATTGCCTTTCTGCACACATCACTTGCGTGTATGTTCTTTAGCTTTTTATGTTCTATGCTCCATGTCCATTCACTGCACAGTTCCTCTTCTATGCTATTCAGTTGCTGCACTCTCCTCCTTCTTCACACATGGATCACCTACACCAACAATCACCACAACAACCTCCAACAGCAACAACAAGCCCATCTCTTCTCTATATTGTGTATTTATAGCTTTTGTGCACCTTGTGCATGCAATGTTTGCAATGCCTCTGCATGCTGACTCCGCGCCATTATCCTCCACCTCTCGAGTGCTCTGTCTGATCATCATCGTGACTCTTCAACTTCTCTGGTGGTTCACCCTGCGTGTCCAGCATCACTGTATGTTATACTGAGATTCCTCAGCCTCTCTGGCAGTTTGAGACTCTTCGTCTTCTCTGTGACAGTTGAACTCACCTTCTCTATTTCAGTTATAGGCCTCAATGCTCATTAGTTGTCAATCGCCTCCATGAACATATTCATTCCTCTCAGAGACTCTTCACCTCCTCTGTTAGTCATCTCGAAGTGTCTTTGCATCCTCTGGTAGAAACCATCAATGGTTTCTAGTAGTTTCACTGTGTCATGCAACAGTAGCCCTCAGATCTCCTTCAGGTTAATCTACATCGTTGGATGAGCTTTATTAATCTTGGCTTCAAACCGGGTTTCGACATTCCTGTTGCATTGTGTTCTTGCCTCTCCAAGTCGCGATCCCTGAAACTCCAATATGGAGTTACATCTACGGTCTAGATCCATGCTTGATTTAACGGTTGTGATTGAATCGCCATATTGCATATCATGGTTTCGGCATTCTTGTTGCCTTGTTTTCTATTTCTCTTGATGTCACGATCCACGAAACTTTGATATGGAGTTATGTCAATGGTCTAGATCTGATCTCTATTTAACGGTTGCGATTAAATCGCAATTTCGTGTATCGCAATTTCAACATCCTTGATGTCCATTGTTTTTTTAACTTCAAAGTTCCAATCCCCGATACTCCATAAAGAAATCAGATCAATGGTCCAGGTCACTTCTTAACTTAACAACTGGGATTAAATCGTGAATTCACATATCGCGAAATCGGGGTTCCCGATGTCAATAATCTTTGTCATGTACAACTCTCAATCCTCTATGCCTCTCCATTGAGTGGAATCAATGGTCTAGATCAAAGCTTGATTTGACGGCTCAGATTACATCGTGATTTTTCATATCGAGAAATCGGGATTCTTGTTGCATTGTTTCTTTGACATTTCCAACACGTGATCCTCTAAACTCTGCTAGGGAGTCGGATCAATGGTCCACATAACCCCCTAAGATGGATGGTCCTCCTGCTTCCAAGATTTGTGAGCCCTCTACTCCTTGAACTTTTAAATATTGTGCAGGTTTTCCTCGATCCAACGGTGGTTAGACCCTGCGCTCAGATCTAACGCCTGAGATCTATTCTCCTCTTCAGCACCCTCTTCTTGTCTTCATTCAAATTTGACAGCCATCGAGAATTTAGGATGAGATCCAGCGATCACTGGCACTTCTACTCTGAAGCGTACTTTGTCCTTGTTTTTCCTTCATTGCATACTTTGATCTTGCCATCAATGACAAGCTTACTTTGCCTGATAATAACTTGCCAACAATCCTCTACACTATCTCTTCTAAACTTGGAGGGATTTCTCTATAGCGTCTTCCTAAAATACTTCTGGTGCTCGTCTCTTACATTCTTCTTGTACTCATGCCATCTTCATTGTTGTACTTTCCATCAATGACAAGCATGCACTACCTGTTAAACATTTGCCAACAATCTTCCCCTTTGGCATTGATGGCAACTAAGGAACCCGAATTCTTTACTCCCCCTTTGACATCAATGTCAAAGAAGAGACATGCTCCCCCTGAGCTATTTTAGTAATTTTAGGAGGCATTAGATATTCAAACAATACAAATCTCCCCCTAAAAAGATGGACTCTTTTAGGTGTGAAACGAAATGACACCCAGCTTCTGTCTGAGATATTCAAATGGTGTATTGCTAGGGGCTTAGTAAAGATGTATGCAATTTGTTCTGTAGTGGGAATGTAATGGACCTGAACAATCTGATTGGTGACCTTCTCTCTCAGAAAATGATATTTTATGGGAATATGTTTTTTCTTGGAGTGGAGGATAGGAGTTTTAGGCACACTGATGGCACTTGTGTTATCACAATGAATTGGGATCGGTGCAGTATATTTTACCTCTAAGTCTGCAAGTGTCTAAATCATCCATAATACCTATTTGCAGTAGGTAGTAGTAGAAATTCACTCTGCCTCTATGGTTGATAAAGAAATGGAACCTTGCTTTTTACTAAGCCAGGCTACTAAGGAGTTACCCAAGAAGAAGGCTCCTCCATTGGTGTTTTTTCTCTCATCAACACAATTTGCCCAATCTGCATCTGAATAAGCAGTCAACTAAAGACTTTTATTTATGGGATACCACAGACCAGAAGTCATCGTTTCTTTTAAGTACCTGAATATCCTTTTGACAGCTTGCAAATGGCTCTGTTTAGGTGCAGCTTGATATCTTCCTACCATTCCTATAGCATGCATTATGTCTGGGTGAGATGTTGTGATGTACAACAGGCTTCCTATCATTGATCGATATGAGCTTTGATCAACATTAGGTGAATCAGCATCCTTGCTTAATTTACATCAAATTAACATAGGTGTACCCACAGGTTTAGAATCTTCCATTTGGAACCTTTTCAGCATTTCTCTTAAATATTTTCCTTGAGAAATGAAGATCCATTCGGGCCTCTGAGTAATTTGTAGACCAAGGAAAAATGACAGTTCTCCTATCATAGACATTTCAAATTCAGAATCCATGGCAGAAACAAACCATTGTACCAGTGAATCCTTATTACATCCAAAGATGATGTCATCTACATAGATAACTTGTTCCTGATAACTTGTCCTTGCTCACTCAACTTATTCTTAAAGATCCATTTGGAGCCAATGATGTTTTTACCTTCAGGTCTTTGAACCATCTCCCATGTATTGTTTTTCTCAATCTGATCAAGTTCTTCATTCATTGCTTTAACCCAATGATCATCTGTGTTGGCTTCATTAAAATTATTGGGTTCCATCATGGATATGAGAGCTATATGATATTGTTCGGTGGTTTTGATTAGCTTTCTCCTAGTTTGTACCCCTTTGTCTTTTTCTCCAATTATTTGACTTGCAGGATGATTCTTTTGAATGATTCTGGAGGAGGAATTTGTAGTTGACTGCTGATTTGATTCTATCTGAGTGTCTGAGTCTTCATCTAATTCAGAGTCTTGATTTTCTGATTCTTGGACCTGTTCATCTTTAGCTTTATCTATTTCTTTTGTAGAAGACTCATTACCGTACACCTCTCTTGCTAGGATTCCTTCATCAAATTTTACATCAATACAGTCAACCATTTTATGCAGCCTCTTATTATAGCATCTCTGTATCCTTTACTATTTGTAGCATACCCTAAGAAAATACCTTCATCTGCCCTGTCATCATATTTGTCGAGGTTTTCATCATTATTATTTATGTAGCATTTACTCCCAAAGAATCTGAAGTATTTGATTGAGGCAGGTCTTTCAAACCATAATTCATAAGGTGTTTTGTCACTTTGTGTTCTAAGGTGAGCTTTGTTAAGCACATGGACTACTATGTGTATTGCTTCTACCCAGTAGGTTTGACCAATGTTCTTCTCATTCATCATTGACCTGGCCATTTCCTGCACTATTCTGTTTTGCCTCTCAACTACTCCATTTTGTTGTGGAGTTCTTGGTATTGTGTATTCTCTCTTGATCCCATGCTCATCCCAGAATTCCTTGAAGTCTCTTGACATAAACTCTCCTCCCCGGTCTAATCTTACTACCTTTAACCTCTTCCCTATTTGAGTCTCATTTAAAGCCTTAAATATCTTAAACTTCTCAAATGCTTCAGCTTTTTCTTTGAGAAAAGCAACCCAAGTGAGTCTGGAGTAATCATCGATAATCAGCATGAAGTAGTTTTCTTTTCCCGTGCCTTCCTGTCTTGATGGTCCACATAAGTCCATATGAACTAGTTGGAGTGGTTTCTCTGTTGAAGTTAAGCTCTTGGACTTAAACTGTGTCCTATTTTGCTTCCCTACTTGACAGGGTTTACAGATTGAATCTTGGGGCTTTGATATTCTCGGAAGATATTTTACTACCTCGAGGTTTTTGAGTTTGATTAAGTGGTCAAAGTTTAGATGTCCAAGTCTCCTATGCCATAACCAGCTTTCATCCTGTTTGCTTAGATGACATTCTTCTCTATTTTATTTCAACACATATACATTATTTTCTATCCTTATACCTTTGGCCACCACTTGTCCTGAGTTTACAGACTTTATCTTGCAGTCCTTGGACGTGAATAACACCTCGCATCCTCTGTCACACATTTGACTTACACTGAACAGGTTATGCTTCATCCCATCCACAAGTAGAACATCCTGGGCTTTTCCTTTTCCAATACTTAAGCTCACCATCCCTTTGCCTTTTATTTTCCCTGGAGGATCATTTCCAAAGGTTACACTTCCTGATTTGCTTTCACTTAGAGATAGAAACTTTCCTTTGTCTCCCTTCATGTGTCCTGGCACCTTTTCCTTTACTTGTCCTGGTTGGCTAACCATCTTCCTTTATTTCTGTAGGGTTGTTATTGTCATTGGTTGTACTTTTGGCAAACCTGATGGATTCTTGATTTCCTGACTTCCCACTGCTTGATCCTTCTTCATAACCCAAACCAGTTTTCAGCTTTGGATTCCTTTGCTGATTCAGAATGGTGGCTAATCCTTCTGAGGCTTTGATACTCGACAGATTATGATTATACAGGGCTTGAAACTTCTCCATTTCTTTCCTTGTTTTCACTACTTCTTGTTCTAATGATTCACATCTTGCCTTCTTTTCTGATAGCTGTTGTTTCATAATCAATTCAATTTTCTTTACCTCTTCCAATTATACCTTTAGTAGGACAAGGTCTTCATCAGGTTCTTTTCTGTCTTTCTCAAACTGTATCAACAATTGTCTTTGCTTTCTGTTCTTGATTCTTAGTCTGTCAATCTCTTCCAATGCACTGATCAGTTCTCCTTCCATGTCAACCACAACTTCTTCACCATCCTCATTATTACCTATGCTTTTATTATCATAATTCTCTTTGGCCATAAACATGAAGTCATTTACCTTATCTTCATAGGAAGAGTCACTATCGGTGTCTTCTGAGGAGTCATCATTGTTTACACATAAACTTTTCTTTTATCAAATCTCATGGATTTGTGCTTCTCTTTACCTTCATAGTTATGATCATGTTTCTTGTGTGGACATTTATTTTCAAAATGACCTATCCTTCCACATTTAAATCATTTGAAAGGCAATTTACCTTTGTATTTGCCTAATCCCTTCTTTAGTCTCTTCACAATTTTTTCTTCAATTTCATCGGGCTCAGAATCCTCATTCTTGTCTGCTTTAAATGATGCTTCTCTGGAAGTGGGTTTATCTTTAACTATTCTCATTTCATATGTAGTCAGTGTTCCTAGAAGTTGATCAAACTGCAAGGTTTTTAGATCATTAAGTTCTTCTATAGCAGAGACCTTCAGGTTGAACCTATCTGGGAGAGATCTCAATATTTTATGAACTAAAGAAGGTTCCCCAATTGTTTCACCAAGTGCTTTCATTGCATTTACCATTTCTTCTACTCTCAGAAAGTATTTTCCAACAGTTTCATATTCCTTCATCTTCAGTTGTTCAAACTGTATTCTGTAGGTTTGAAGCTTTTCATCCTTTACCTTCTCATTAACCTCATAACTGTAAATGAGTTTGTCCCACATTTCTTTGGTATTTCCTAGGTGCATAACTTTTACGAATTCTACTTTTGCAAGCCCACTCAAGATAACATTCATGGCCTTAGCATTGAAGCTAAATTCTAGTTTGTCATCCTTATTAGCTAGCACAACTGGCTTTACATAACTAGTATCTACCATATCCTAGACATCTGCACCTAAAGCCATGATGTAGGTTCTCATTCTAACTTTCCAGAAGGCAAATTTTGTTCCATTGAACAGAGGGGTCTTATTGGTTGAATTTCCTTGATGGCTTGACATGTTTAAGCTCTAGGATCTACCCTTAGATAAAAGGGGCCTACTTTGATACCAATTGTTAGACAACTGAGAGGGGGGGTGAATCAGTTGTTTCCATGCTTAAACAATTATGGTTCTTTTAAACTCTTTGTAGAGACACTAAATGATGATCACAATAATGCAGGGAAATAAACAATGGCACTTTCAGTATCATTCACATATGTGAGAAACACAGAGATAGATATTTCCCGAGGAAACCCATGTAGGGTAAAAACCTATTTTTCTTTATATGATAAGTAACAGTTACAATCTTTACAGTATCATACATATGTGCACCAACTCATAATGAGGCTACAACCTCAGTTTTACAAGCTGCAACTTGCTGAGAGCACCAACTCTCTGTTTTCTCTAACACCCACTAGAAGGAAGCACCAACTCCCTGGTTTCTCTAGCACCAACTAGAAGGAAACACCAACTCTCTGGTTTCTCTAGCGCCAACTAGAAGGAAGCACCAACTCCCTGGTTTCTGTAGCACCAACTAGAAGGAAGCACCAACTCCCTATGTTCAAGAACCCACTTGAACCTTTGAGGACACCAGTCCTCCCTATCTCCTCCCAACCACCCTAGAATATAAATCTTTGCTACTGACACTTATTACAGTGACATGATGTTCAACAATGGATTACCAAACTTATCACTAATCTGTTGCATTTCATTGCTCTGTCTGCCTCATTTCCTTTCTGCACACATCACTTGTGCTATCTGTTCTTCCACTTTTTATGTTCTATGCTCCATGTCCATTCACTGCAGAGTTCCTCTTCTGTGCTATTCAGCTGCTACACTATCCTCCTTCTTCACACATGAATCACCTTCACCAACAATCACCATAGAAACCTCCAACAACAACAACAAGCCCATCTCTTCTCTGTACCATGTATTTATAGCTTCTTTGCACCTTGTGCATGGAATGTTCACAATACCTCTGCATGCTAACTCCGCGCCATTATCCTCCACCTCTCGAGTGCTCTGTCTGATCATCATCATGACTCTTTAGCTTCTTTGGTGGTTCACCCCACGTGTCTAGCATCACTATATGTTATACTGAGATTCCTCAGCCTCTCTGGCAGTTTGAGACTCTTCGTCTTCTCTGTGACAGTCGAACTCACCTTCTTTGTTTCAGTTACAAGCCTCAATTCTCATCATCTTTCAATCTCCTTCACGAACATCTTCATTCCTCTCAGAGACTCTTCACCTCCTCTGTCAGTCATCCCGAAGTGTCTTCGCATCCTCTGGTAGAAACCATCAATGGTTTCTAGAAGTTTCACTATGTCGTGCAACAGTAGCCCTCAAATCTCCTTCAGGTTAATCTACGTCGTTGGATGAGCTTTATTAATCTTGCCTTCAAACCAGGTTTCAGCATTTTGGCATTCCTGTTGCATTGTGTTCTTGCCTCTCCAAGTCACGATCCCCGAAACTCTGATATGGAGTTACATCTACGGTCTAGATCCATGCTTGATTTAACGGTTGTGATTGAATTGCCATATCGCATATCACGATTTATATATTCTTGTTGCCTTGTTTTCTATTTCTCTTGATGTCACGATCTGCAAAACTCCGATATGGAGTTATGTCAATGGTCCAGATCTGATCTCTATTCAATGGTTGCGATTAAATTGCAATTTCGACATCCTTGATGTCCAGTGTTTTTGTCACTTCAATGTTCTGATCCCCGATACTCCATAAATAAATCAGATCAATGGTTCAAGTCACTTCTTAACTTAACGGCTTCGATTAAATTGTGAATTCGCATATCGCAAAATCGGGGTTCCTGATGTCAATAATCTTTTTCATGTCCAACTCTCGATCCCCGATGCCTCTCCATTGAGTGGAATCAACGGTCCAAATCAAAGCTTGATCTGACGGCTCAGATTACATCGTGATTTCTCATATCGAGAAATTGGGATTCCTGTTGCATTGTTTCTTTGAAATTTACAACATGCGATCCTTGAAACTCCAATAGGGAGTCGGATCAATGGTCCACATAACCCCCTGAGATGGAAGGTCCTCCTGCTTCTGGGATTTGTGATCCCTCTACTCCTTGCACTTTTAAAGATCGTGCAGGTTTTCCTCTGTCCAACGATGGTCGGACCCTGCGTTCAGATCTGACGCCTGAGATATATTCTCCTCTTCAGTGCCCTCTTCTTGTCTTCATTCAAATTTGACGGCCATCAGGAATTCAGGATGATATCTAGTGATCACTGGCGCTTCTCCTCCAGAGCATACTTTGTCCTTGATTTTCCTTTGCTGCATACTTTGATCTTGCCATCAATGACAAGCTTACTTTGCCTGATAATAACCTACCAACAATCCTTTGCACTATCTTTTCTGAACTTAGCAGGCTTGCTCTGCAGCGTCTTCCTAAAATACTTCTGGTGCCCTTCTCTTACATTCTTCCTATACTCATGCCATCTTCATTGCTGTACTTGCCATCAATGACAAGCATGCACTACTTGTTAAACATTTGCCAACATTCTAGACTGCAACAGGAGAAAGGTTTTGCTTGGATTGGGTGTGGGTATAATCCCCCTATCATTTGGTTTCCTCTAGAAAGTTATCAAAAGGACTATCAAATTAATAAGAATAGAGAGGATGTTGCTTTTGCTGAGCTCCAAAGAAGTAATGGGTTTAGGAGACTTGGTGAACAAACTTTTCCTACTTACAACATCACTTCTTTACATGTAAGATCTTAGCTTGCATGAGGACATGCAATAAGGTAAGCTGAGGGGTATGTTGGGTTATAAAAAAGGTACAAATATCCTTCTTATTCCCATAGTTCATGATATAATCTTGATTGACTTCTCTATTAATTAGGGATAAATAGGACAAAAAATGATTAATATGTCTTCTAGTGATATTATTGAAGTTATATTAAATAAATTCTAAAATACGATTGGAATTATTTGATTTCGTTATAGTATTGGATAAATATTGTCAAAACCAAAATAGAAAAAGATATCTTGAAGATGCGTAAGCTATTGGAGGTAGAGGAATTTTGGCGCAAAGAAGTTTTGAAGATGATTGATTTTCTATATTGTAACTTTATAATAGTAAAGTAATCCTAAGGATATATCGATCCTCGAGATGGCTTGATTTACTTAGATTATTGTATATATAGAGGGTAATAGATCCTAAAAGAATAATCTAAGAATTGCATTCAAGTATTCATAACTCTGAATTACTTTGTGCAAGAAGTTTTTGTGAATGTTGTACCAGCTATGGAATCAATAAAAGCTTTGAACATTTTCACAATTTCTACATACTGAGTTTCTAGTAGCAGTGCTTCTGAGGACCAAGGGCCTGGTCTAAAGGAGTTACTGTCTCAATCTATAATTGTATCAATTTGATTTTTGTTTTATGATTCAATTCTCTTTTACAATAGTTTATATGAATGCATAAGTGTGTTAATGATTTTATGTTGTTTGCATACAGAAGATAGACATTTCTCTCGAGTTTTAATGATTGTTTTCCCAACTTCCATTATTGTAGTTTGTTGCTTGACATTTCCTCACATTTTCATATGTGTTGTTCCTTTTGCTTAGATTCACATTTGTTGTTCCTTTCAATTAAGTTACATTTGTCGTTCCTTTTAGTTAAAGTTACAATTGTTGTTCCTTTCCGTTAAGTTATATTTGTTGTCCCTTTTAATTAGATTACAATTGTTGTTTATTTCCATAGATAGAGTAATTCGCTATTTCCTTTCCAACAATTTGATTCATATTTAATAGATTAATTATACAAGTCTTTAATTAGATTCAATTACTGCTTTTTAGCTAAATGAATTCAACAGATTAGTTAGTTCATTTTCATTCGCAACATGTTAGTAATTATATTTCAATTCTGTTAAGTAAAATCTTAGTCTGAGAATCTTTAATGAACATTTGAGGAACTTGATTGTGGATAAACTCATGTTTTCTTTAACTACGCGATTTTAGCCTCTACAAGCTATTTGCATAGGCTCTGTTGATATTCTTGAGATAAAAGATGAATCCTCGGGTTGATAAATCAATGTTAAACTAAGGATATTTTTAGACATATTTAGAGCCCCAACAACCATGTGGCATCCCCCCAGGCTTCAAGCCTCATCCCGGTATCGATGAAGGATCAGTTAATGAAAAAGGAGTGGTGGTTGAAACCTAGACTCACTCCATAAATAGAAGACATGGATGGTATGGCTATGGAGACAGAGCTGTCAGCCTGAGGTGCCACAGTAGACGAGCTTTCCTATAGCCCCATGCTGAGCTGAATTTGTGTTTGACAAGAGGATACATGCATAGTATGACAGAAGAAGGCGTAGACTAAAGGATTTGAATAGGTAGCCAGATCACACCCATGGTAGTTCAGGACTGATCTGAGTATAAATAGATGAGTTCAATATTTTTTTAAGGTCATCAATTGGTTGAACTAAGCTCCCTACTATGTATTTTTATGCCAGAACTTTTCTTTGGTTATGTATCAAATTTGAGACTTTCACATTAATAGAAGTTAGTTTCTTTCAACTATTTGTTTAAACTGTGCTAAAACACTCAGGCATGGAGGATCCAGTTGAGGGTTGTGGTTATATTGTAATGTAGGTTTGATTACAGTAGTGTTGTGACTAGTTTTAGTTAGCTTCCCTGTTACCTTATTTCCCCTTATGCTGAAAGGCTCGGGCATGGAGGTGTTGAAATAATGTAACTGCGAAGAGCATTCTTATTATTTTGTTATTGGATTAAATCCC